>JAVKPL010002229.1:0-180169 GCA_032173675.1 Gastrolobium villosum
TAAGTTCATGCTTTACCTGATTAAAGGGATAGTTTTATAACTGTCAACTCTAGGAACGTATTAGTCGAATGAACTTAGCATGCAAAAATCAGGCATTCCTGCAGACTTGGTGGAGATCATATTCAGGTATTCATCTTTGCCAATGTTGTTCAAGGGAGATGCCTAGGAGAAGGAAATGTACCTTCTTACTTGGTTCCATCAAAGTTTGTTGACTACACCTAAAAAATTATCTAGTGATCAAGCCCAGATCAAACCATATTCGGATTTAGGGTGCTACGACACACGTCCTACAACAGCAGTCAAATAAGATGGAATCTTGTATGAAGAGTGCATATCTTTTGGCTACCCTAAGATAACAAGGGATGATTTCTAAGTCTTAAGGACAAGATAAATCTTAAGCTAAAAGCACTCATGTATTTTCTTAAAGGGAGGAACTAGATGTAAAAATTATAAGCTCTTGGACCGTGCTTTATTCTTGACGAGATTTATCTCAGATCAAGAATTTCCAGTGTCTCCTCTAGAGCTTTATCATTGTTCCCTTGATTGTTCAGATGGATAGATATAACTCTAGGTGAACAAACAGGGCAACTTGTAATTGGAAATTCAACATGATAATATATAAGTGAAACTAGTAGAAAATATCAGTGTCAACATGGAGAAATAATATCAAGAATAAATGGATCCTTAAGAAATTGAAGATCCACCTTTTTCCACTGAATCTGCATATACTTGTAAATACACAAGGTCTAGTTGCGGGCATCGTAAATCGGTGCAGAGAAGATTGTTACTCTCAAGTTGTCTCTTGTTGAGTGACATTGGTCCTACTAGTTACGATAATGCACTAGAAGATGTTGTTGATCAAGTGTTGCTCAAGCTATGAACAATGAGACGGAATACTGTATTTCACTTCGTTCGGTCCCTAGTAAGTGGCACCAGAGGGGTAAAACTCACTAGGTGCATGTGCATAAAAGGCAAAAGTAATCATGGACAGCAGGTGGTTCGACTTGGAGACAATTTTTGCCTGACGCCATACTTGAGTCTATCCAGATTCTAGTTGCTGCTATAACTCTCAATTACTAGATTTCATTTTTGTAGTTCTTGATGTCAGGATATCGACATACAACAACCAAAAAGGTTTATAGCAAATGGGCAGGAACACACGGTATTAAGTTGTGAAGTCTAATTCATAGACTTAAGCAAGCATCAGGTCTTGGAGATCACTTTGATCAGGTTATCAAAATTTTGATTTTGAGAGAAATTGATGAATGATGTGTATTTGTATGTAAAGGATCCAACGGAAGACAATAGATTTTCTGTAATTTATGTAGATGATATGATCCTAATGGAAACAACGTGGAGGTAATATCAAGCATAAAGAGTTGGCTAAGTTAGTGTTTTGGTATGAAAGTACTGGGGAAGCCAATTATATTCTTGGTATAAAACTCTTATGAGACCGGAAGAATAAGTTGTTGGCATCATCTCGGGCTACTTACATTGACAAAACCTCTTGCCAAAATTCAACATGAGAATTCTAAGAGAAGAATGATAATTCTATATGTGGACCGATGTTCTTAGGAGTAACCAAAGACTTCTGAGAAGGAAGAATGCATAAGCAGGATATCTTATGCTTTGGCAAAGGTAGTCTCATGCATATCATGTTGGGCGTTAAACCAGACATCTGTCACACAGTGGGAGTAGTGAGATGGTACCATTCTGGATATAGAGGAACACTAGATTATTGTTAAGCTTGTACTCAAGTATCTTTGGAGAACGAGAAATTATGTGCTAGTATATTCTAGTGGGAGTCTTGAAAAGCTGAGTTTTCACAGATTCAGTTATTTCAAGTGGATATTGACTTAAGAAATCAACCTTGAGCTATGAGTTTTTCACTAAACTAGATAGCATTAGAGGTGGATCTTGTAGACCCAGTTACTAAGAGTTTGCCTGAACTTGTGTTCAAGAGGCATGTTACTTTTTTGGGTCTTAGGAGGATCCCGGATTTGCATTAAGCGAGTGAGAGATATTGGGTTCATTGTGCTCTTGGAGTAAGACAATGAAATAATGTAATCATTTTTTTGAATTTTACAAATAAAGTATTATATATTTTGCACACTATTTACAAACATAAAGGTCCGGATCAGTTGTGTAGTATATGATCATATGGATACGTTCATGGAGGACATGATCATAGGTTCTCACAATTGATGAAGAGATTCACAGCTGTTAAATAAAGTTGGGCACTTTATTTAGGCTGCAATATTTTATGAAATGGTTTTGTTCGAATCATTGTAAAATATTAGTGTGAATTAACATTCACATTGAAAGGATCAAGGTGAGATTTGATTAAGGTTGTTTTTCTGTCGTAAGGTATTAAATCTCCAGTTAACTATAGTTATGTGATTGCTCTTATTCTTGTGTTTATTATAAATATTTAATCAAATAGTTTTCATTCTTTGATTTACAAACGGGTGAGGTTCGATCTATTGACGACCAATAATTTTGGGAGTGAGATTATTTGATTATCGGTATTTATGAGATAAACAACATGGAATTTGTAGGATATGTCCCCTTGATATGTTTCGGTACTTGGATATTAAAAACACTGGCCAGTGCATGTAATCCATTAGAGAAACTATCATAGTCAAGGGAATAAATAATTGATTGAGTTACAGAAAACTTGTCAATCAATTATATACATTCTACAAAGGGGTGATGCATATTCATGTTATAAATGTCATTAATCTTGGAGTTCACGTTCGGGCTTTTAGTGGAGTAGCGCCGAATTAGATAATCCTTCAAAGATTATCAGGAGCCTTGATGAGTGACAAATGGTAGATCCCCAGGCTAGCTTGAGACAAGGGATGGGTTGTATAATCAGATGATGATGGCTTATGGGCTACATAGTCTTGGGTTTATGAACTCAAGTTTGTGTCCAAAAGAGCAAGTGGGAGATTGTTGGGTATGCTCTTTTCACTAAGCCCAATGGCTTTAGTGAGTGAGCCCAAAGACCAATTAACCCATGAAGTTTAGGGTTAGTGGGATTGAGCAGAGTATATAAGGACATTTTCTCCACTTGTGCCTCCTAGGGTTTCAGAAATCAGGAACACAAAGAGGCAATGTTCATCAACTGAACGGTTGCCCACACGACTCCCTGATCCCTTTGAGTCATAGCCTGGAAGATCAACCGTAGAGCGGATTTTGCGACCGTTCGTGGTGCGTTACTGCAGATCGTGAGGCTAGAGAAGGAGAACTGAACGTGAAGAATTGTCACGCTTGCTTCTTCATCCCAGGTAATCAAAGCGGTGTTCTTCATTCCTCATCGCATCGGTACGATGCGCTTCCGCGTTTCTGATGATTTAACCTTCAACTGCTACAATTTAAATCAAGATCATAGATTTCTACAGGATAGACTGTATCATATAATCAGACAATAATTTGGCAGTGACAAATATATCACTTGTGACATTAAAATATCATCCAATTTTCATAAAAAATGACAACCACCCCACGTGCAATTCTAATTTCTTGCAACTCTATCATTTTCACTCATAGACGGCGTATCTGAAATGTTATTATGTTTGTGTAATTGCAAATTTAATTATTATTATTACTATTCCCTATTATTATTATAAAGAATTCCGTGAGGAAATGTGAATAATAAAACTTATGATAAAATATTTAAAAAAATAAAAGTCATTAAACTATGGATTTTATATTTCTCATTCAACATGAGAATTGAATTATCATTTTGTAGATACAAAAAGCATGTGGGACCCCTATGTTAGAAAAATTATATGTAGAACCCACATTTGCACGAAAATCGAAGAATATGTAAGAAAATTCAAATTCTCATTATAAAACCCTTAAACTATATATATGAACCATAACATCCTAGTTGTATAATTTCTTAACATACAACTTTTAAAAATTCTATTGAACATATTTTTTTTTATACATGAAACAGAAAAAACAAACCAGTAAACTATAAAATAGAACAAACCAGCAAACTATAAAATAAAACAAAACAAAAATCAACAAAGCAGAAAAACAAAAAAGAAATAAAACTATCTCATTCCTTTTTTAGGATGACAAACGCTAGCAGCATCTGTTTAAAGCAACAATCTTGAGGGAGCAGGAGGGACTGCAAAAATAGATTTGTCCCGCAAAGATGAATTCAGAATAAAAAGATTAGCTAAACAATCAGGACAATTGTTGATTACTCTAAGAATATATTTTGCTAACACAATAATTTTTTTTTGTGTGTACGGACCTTATTTTAATAAATGGTCAAACATATAAAGTTTTCAGCATTAATCTGGATTTCGACCACTGAAAATTGACTTCTTCAGTTTTAGTTTTCGTAATTTGAATTACTTTTAGAAAGTATAAATTCTTTGTAATAAAAAATAATTATATATTTGATTTTGATTAATTTTATACCAAAACAACTTTAAAATAGAAGTTCCTTTTACATAATTTCGATAATAATTTTTTATTGAAAAATAATTCAAATATATACAAAGAAAAATACCAAAGCTCAAGATTCTTTTTTCCATATTTTCTAAAATAAGTTCGTATTATTAACTAATTATGGACAGATGCCAATTCAAAGATTTTATTGTTTAAAGATATATATAAAAAGATAAAATCATTATTCTTGTTAGTTTTTAATTATAATTATTAGTATATTCCAGCAAAACTAAAGTAACGTAATATAACGTACGGATGCATGTACATAGTAGTGGACCAGTATATTTATTTTTTGCTCGTGTCGTATATTTATATGGGAATAACATGTGTATTTTAAAGGATATAAGTTTATATCATTTTAGATCCTAACCGTTGATTTCCGTCCATCAACGGTTATAATTTATTAGATCAAAATTATTAATTAATTAATAATAAATTTGGCCCATTAAGTTTGACCCTATAGATTATAACCGTTGATGGACGGAAATCAACGGTTAGGATCTAAAATGATATAAGGATAGATGTTTTTCCCTATTTATATATGCACGTGCCTTTTTAGTTAATTATCTTTACTTTTAGTATCTGGGTTGTAGGGATATGCATGGGTCGAACCGAACCGAATTTTTTGAAAAACCTAACCGAATTGGTTTAAATGGTTCGGTTCGAAAGTGGTTCGATTCGGTTCAAAACTGGTTTGGTTCGAAAGTGGTTCCGTTCAAAACTGATTCGAGTCGACCCTGTTTTGAAAAGAAAAAAAATTAAAAATTTAAAAAATAAAGTTATAAAAATCAATTTGGTTCGATTTGAAAATGGTTCGGATTGGTTCGGAAATGGTTTGGTTCATAAACTGGTTCGGTTCATGAACTGACTCATTAAAAATCGATTCAGTTCATGAACCAGCATTTAAAAACCGGTTATTTTAAGGATGGTTCGACTCAATTTTTTTGGTTATTTTGCACATCCATATTAGGAAATTATATTTTCTAATAATCATTTTGGGTTACATAGTATATTAATAACTATATTGTGCTATTTATATATATTGGGTAAATTAAAGTGATCAGTTAAATATTCCCAAATAGATTCCTAAGTGAGTATGGGCTGAATGAGTGGATACCGGTGTTGGGCCAACTAGGTATAATGGGAGCTTATTGGCCCAAAAATAAAGACAAAAACACTATAAGGGTTATGGTCTCCAAGATGTCAAATAACAACCCTAATTTCTCTTCCCCATCAAGAGAGAGACGACACACTAAAGAATACGGATTTTAGGGTGATTTGACTCAAGAAGACTACAAACCCCAAGAGACAAGATCAAAGTTATTCCGCTGCAATGGAGACAGGTATGCCTCCACCTTTATGTTCTTATTTCTTTATGATTTAGTATGATGGAGCTTAGCTTGTAGGTGATAGTTATCACCAAAAGGTTTAGAGGAATTAAATAATTCCAACAATTGGTATCAGAGCCATAATCATATTGAATCATGAGGGAATTAAATTTTGTGATTTTTATATATGATGAATCGTGAAAAGTTTTGTTTTATTGTCTTTTGGCATAAAGTTTATTGTTTTTTGAATGTGGATTCCATCTCATGTATTTTGTATTAGCTATATAGTGTTATTTTTGTTCCCTGACAGTAATTTTTGGTTTAAGAACAAAAGTTACAATCTTTTGAAAATCTAGAATTCGCATTTTAATAAGGGTTTATTATTTAAAATTTTGAATCTTCTTAAAGATGGAATGTTTGGAAAAAATTTGGCTTTATAATTAGGGTTTGTTGTTTGAATTGCAAATTTAAATGAACAATTAATTCTTTTATAATGTTTTGGAGTTATAGTTTGAAAGAAATCAAATGTTTAAGGTCTTTGGTTTTGGGATTTTTTTTTCCTTAGATTTGATATTCTTTGTCAAAAGCCAAATTTAAATTTTTGGATATTGTGCATCATTTTCAAGCTTTCATTTGAAAAGGCTTACATGTGCGTCGATTGTGCATTAATTTTTAAGCCTTATAATGAAAAGGTATTTATTGTGTGCATCATTTTCAAGCTTTATTTGAAAAGGCTTACATGTGCGTCGATTGTGCATTAATTTTTAAGCCTTATAATGAAAAAATATTTATTGTTATTGATATAATGATATAATGATACAATATGTATATATATATATATATATATATACATATATATATATATATATTGAGAATTGATAAAGAATAATTTTCTTTATTGTTGTTATTTTATTTTTAAATTTGTTTATTATCCCTAAAGGTTTCTATTTGAAATTAAATATGATAGATTTGTTAGTCGCCAAAGTGGCCAAATTTATAAAGGTTAATTTGATTTCAAATAGGTTGGTCATATAAATATATTTTATTTATGCAAATAATAATCAGCCATAGGAAGGTTATTGTTTGGCCAAATAACATATGTTGTGTGATCATGTGTGTCTTTATTGCTTATGCGGATAGTGATCGGCCCACAGGAAGGTTATTATTTGGCCAAGTAACAAACATACCTGTAGTAATAAATATGTGACAATTATCAAGAATTCTCCATGTAATTCATAGTCGGCCCACAGGAAGACTATGATTTGACAGGACTTATTGTCAATGTTTGATTACTACATTAAGAGTACCACTTACAAGTTGATATTTTTGTCGACAGACTAAATATTAATGTTGTGCTAGGTATACATCTATTACCCACATAGTAGTACAAGGAACATCGTTTGCACCTCGCCCACAGCCTCACCATGTTGTATGCGTCACATACACAGGCTTACCGTATAAGTGGACCCACATGCATATCGTAAAAGCACATTGCATATAAAAGCTCAACAACATTTTCAAAACATCAAAAGCATGTAACACAGCATGCATATAACCATACCCCCATGGGACATGGTGGAACCACAACATGGCTAAACTGAGGACACGAAAGCTTATCTTGCAAGCAATCAATCCAAGCCAAGAGTCCAAACAGCTCAAATCCAACACAGCAGATCACAATCTGATTTAGGACCAACAATCGTATCAATACTCAAAGCTCATAAACATAAGCATAAAGACTACATTTTTCCTTTTACGGTTTATGCCTTAAGGCTTCCCACAAAGCCATAAACCCTTAACCCCTTAGGTTCTGACTTAGATAACTAATTCCAGAAGTACCACTTCATCAACTAGGGTCCACTAACCCAACCATCGATTCTGTATGAACAGTACATCACTGTTCATCGAAAACCCATAATATCCGGATATATGCCGGGGGCATATCCGGATACCAATATCCAGATATCTCACTAGCAATATCCGGATATCCAGAACCTCATATCCGGATACCATATCCGGATATCAATATCCGGATATTCACAACCAAATATCTGGATATTTCGCGACAGAACACAGATTCTGCATTTCGCGAAAATCCAACCAAAGATCCAACTTTTACCAATTCTGAACATTAAAGCATGCATCTTTAATTCTGTTTTACGTCCACATACCAGTTGGTTACTTATTTACTCATTAAACATACTAAGATATCAACTCTAACCACCAAAATTTCATGATCAAGTGAGGGGACTTACACAAGGCTCAAAACAGAGCAAGAAGTGCTCTTGGAGCTCTCAAGTCAGCTCCAAAATTTTGACTCCACTAAGTGCGCGAAAATAGCACTTAACAATGGGTTCTTACCACCAAGAATGGCTTCTTGAAGTTAAGAATGACACCACCAAGGTTCCCTCAACCCACACTCATGAAGGCAACCCCAAAACTATGCAAAAACAGAGACTCAAGTCCAGAACAAAGTCTCTCTCCCACTCCCAAGGCTTGGCCTCACTTGCACCAAGAGGTTTGATGAAGAATTTGTGAAGGAATGGCCTCAAACTCACACAAGGAAGCACCAAGGCAATGGAACAGTGTTTGGAGCCAAGGTCCAGCCTCCTTTCACGTAGGAATTCAGGTTTCTAGGGTTTTGTGCCCTCTAATAAGTGTATATATAGTCACTTGGTCATTTAACGCGCAGTATTAGCATTAATAGCTATGCAAAAAATTTTAATCCCAAACTTTGGAATCTTAACCTACTATTTTTTCTAAGATTTCATATTTTTATTTTATTTTTCGGAGCACCTTTCCGGTACGCGCTTTTCCATAGCCAGTATCAGTTCTCAATATTTTGACTTGAAACTTGTTTTACAAGTGCTACATATTATTCTAGTAATTATCATCCACTTATTATAATTTTACAGGATACTTCACCGGTATGCATTTATACCGGGTAGCAGAACCGGTATCTGCGTTTTTCGCCCGAAAAGCGACTTTCAGCATTATTACTCACTTACTATAATTATTAAAGTCACAAAATAATTATTAGGGTCAATTATGGAATTATTTCCTAATTATCACATTTAATTAATTAATCTCCTTAATTAGCGATGCGAGTTCTTACAATGGCCCAAGCTTATTAAAAATTATTATTTTGTATTAATCTCGTAATATTTTGGATTATTTTAGTCGTGACGGTTTGATGATTTAAAATTCATTTAAATTCATCGTAGAATTTACAATAAATGAAAATAATTACATCAAAATTATTTTAAAAAGATTAGCCGAGTTGAGAGAGCTTGTTAATCCTGCAATTATTATTTCAGATTATTTTAGCTGCGACAACTTGATGATCCGAAATCTTCGTATCTGCAACTTCCAAATGAATTTTTTTTAAAATTAAAATCAATTAATACACAAATATTTTCTACAGAATGACGTAGCTTTGAGTTCCCTATTGCACCGAGGGATATGTCGGAGCGGAACCTTCCCGTCAAACCCAAAAATAAATTTTCAAAATTATTATTTTTCCAACAATTATTCTTATTTATTTTTTTAGGGTGAAAATAAAATTTAAAATTTTATTTATAATTTGTACAATTAATATAAGGTAATTAATTTATTTTTTTAAAGGGACGGTGTAGGGTGCTAAATTGCTAATATCTTCCTCACTCGTAATCTACTCCCAAATCTATTTATGTTTTCAAAGACCATTTTTTAAATAAAAAGGTTTTTCTAACGTTTTCCCAAATAAACTGTGGTGGTGACTTCATTATTTTTATCATTTTAATCTGATTTGCTGTCACGTCGCAATTCGTTAGTGACAGAAACTTAACAAAGATATTAAATTTTAAGTTTAATTTATATTAAAATTTTATTTACATTTTTACTTGTATATTTGTGTATGAATATTATTTTATTAAAAAAATTAAAATATGAAAAATTTATATTTTGTATAGAATATATTATGAAAGGGTTAAATATTTATTTGCCAAAATAATTTTGAATGTATTAAATATGATAAAAAAATAAATTTTGAGTATAGAAAGAAAAAGTGAGGCTTGTTTGTTTCCATTCTAGAGAAGAATATCTTAGCTATAGGGTGTAGGTATGCATAATTAAATGAGTCTTGTTCATTTTATTTTACAGCATGTGATGAAGGGAAAGAGGGTAATGCTGCTGAGCAAGGTGACCAAGTTTCTACTTGCGTCTTCATTCCAGAATGACATTTGAGTTGAAATTCATTAAATGGGCATATATAACTACACAGAATGTAGGTAAAGGGAAATTGCATGCTTGATATAGACAAGGCTGAAATTCCTTGCCAAACAAAAACAAATGAGAAAAAAAAAATATTGAAGGAAAAAGGAAAAATCAGGGACGGGTGAGAAAAGAGTCCAATCCAAAAGCTAGAAAACTAGTGGGCATATGCATAAATTAGCAAGGGGTTCTTCGAGAGCTTAATCAATATTTTTGAGTTCGAGTTCTGTAATTATTTTAAAATTTTGGCAAGAAAATTTTTATCTCCCTTTTAATTCTGTCTGAGTGAACCAAATTAATCAATTAATTAATGCATTGGTGGAGAAATATATATAAAAGAAAGGGAAAAAATTTTCTCATGTTGCATGAGAAATCTTCTCTCCTACTATTCTCACTTCGATATCCGTGTCAATCATTTTTCTATTTTCTATCTTTTTCTTTAAGGTGGGTCCCACCCCTTTATCTCTCGGTAGGAAAACTTGCATGTCTCATACAACATGAGAAATTGCATACCCTAAAAGAAAACTAGTGAAGCGCTCCAGTGAGACCCTTAATTAATAAGTCCTATCTTGCTCTATACTCCAACTTGAATGCTCGTTTGGCTCTTGATCTAAGGAATGAGAAAAATCTTCTATACTCAAAGTGCCATGGATCTTACTGCCCTCAATCACAATTGTCAAATCGTGTATATATCATAGCTCATAATAATTTTTTAATTTTTGTGCAACGTAGCATGAGATAACGTGGACGGTAAAATACATGCATATAAGTCAAAGAAAATATGATTTAAAAAGACAAACATATAATATAAGTCTCGTTCCAAATCTAAATATATTTCATATGGAATTAACTCTGGGAAGTTTGATATACAGCTCCTTTTCTACCCTTTTCCTCTGCCATATTCATAAACAAAGAAAATAAAAGAATTGTTATTTCATTAGGTTTGGTATTTGTCCTTTTAAAAGACATATATAGAATTGTATTTTTTTTTTGTTGGTACATTGCCAGGAGGCATCCCCATTCAACCTTCTCCGGGCACCATGCCCTCGGGATACGGCCCGTTTGGGCTAGCCCCTCATTGTGAGGGTGAGTGCACTAAGCTTCGCAACCGGAGAAAGGACGAGACTAATCATCCAACCGAAGATTTTTGACTCATCCTCTAGCCCCCAAATTTTTTCCAAGAAACTGCTTGAGGCATGGTTTGATCCCTGCACCAAGCAATCCCTTTAGAGCTCAGCTGCCAACTGAGCTACCCTTAGGGGTTAGAATTATATTTTTAAGTGAGAAAAATAGATACACAAGGAAAATTATAGGAGAGAAACTGAGTGTTTTTTTCTTAATTTAAATTTTAAATGAAATTTTTTAGTTTTAATTAAAATGATTCTCATTTAAAAAGGACAAACAATTTTTCCTTTATTATAATGCTTTGATGCATGGCAATAAGCAAATAAAAAAATTGCTGTTTTATTATACTGATCGACTTGATTAATTATCTTAAAGTTCAGGACTCAGGAGGGATTGGGTAAGATTTTCAAATATAAGATATTATGTTAATCACATTGTCTAAAGCTTTTGAGTTTTGAGGTTGGGACAAACTTCTAAAATATTGAATTTAATCAACTTATTCGAACATCTCATGACGGTGGATAATGTAATACCTTTTTTTCCTATATTTATTTATTTAGTTTTTGATCAATCTTTTTTATTCTTCATTTGAGCTTATCAACATCAATCCCAATTAATTTGGGATAAAGATAATATTAATTTTAATAGTATTTAAGTCAGCTGTACGTAGGGTAAAATGTAGGTAAAATGTAATTCATGTTAGCAAATTGTTACCCATCTCGTCCTAATGGGATTAATTAGCTTGTTGATCTGCATATTTTATTTATTTGTATAATTGAATTTTAAAAATAATTACTGCAAATAATTTATTTTATTTTATTATATTAAAAACTTAAAAAAAAAATTATAACAAAAACTTAAATTATTTTAGATTAAAATATTTAAACAAACACAAAAAAATTAATGTTAGAATAATTAATATTTATTACATATTTAATTTAGACTTGCAACCATCCCGTTTCCCAATAAGCCGATCCACGGTCGAACCAAATTAGCAATGTTGTTAAAATCGAGATTTTAAATAAGATCAGAAAGGAATTAAATAATCGTAAAACGTAAAATCGTAAGATAAAAAAATCGTAAAAAATCATAAAAAAACATAAAAACGTTTGAAATATTTGTAAAATCGTTTTGATAAAAAAAATCGTAAAAAAATAAAATCGTAGTGATAAATTAAGATTTTAACAGCAAATCAGGTCACACCAAAAAAAATTCTCCATCAATTTGGCTGTCTAAACCCACTTATTTAATCTAGTAATTGAGATTGATTCATCTCCATGGAATGGTCAAATTTCATCAAATGCACTCGCAAGGTCACCCGCAACGCAAGCCAGAATTCATGGATTTGGGACTTTCCTATTCGGCTCACAAGTAAAAATTTTAATATCTCTCTAGTACATACCATATCCATTTAAATTTTTCTCACTTACATGAATCTCATTAATCTTTTTACTTTTTTTTTTTCTCTCATAGTGAAAACCACTTACTTTTTACGTGAGTGTACGTAGAAGAAGAAAAAATTCACAGCGAATACAGAAATATTATTTCAATCCAAAATATAACACTACGAGATCATCAGAAATTTCAAGCACACACATGAGTTTCATTGCCATTACGAGCAAATACAATTTTTATTTATAAATTTACGTACCTAGACCACCCTCCCCCTCTTCTAGACAACTGCATAAATAATAGGGAACAGTTCAGCAATATCCTTATGGTTTACTCCAGAATCACTTATGTTCCTGTGGTTTTTTCTTATCACATATGTCTATGTGGTTTGTAAAAGGGTATGTTTTTTTATCACATATACCCATGTGGTTTCTTATTTTTTATAAAGCACAAGGACATATGTGATAGAAAAAAACCACAAGGACATAGATGATTTTAAAGCAAACCACATGGACATTGGTAAACTTTTCTCTAAATAATATGCAAAGAAGATATAAAATTATAAATTTTTGTGAAGTGGAGCATTCGTTTTCTCGCCGGCTTTATTTTTTAATAGCTCTAGTGGAGATATCTATCTCCATCCATATAGCACTAACTAGCTAATGCGGAATTGCTCAAGGACCTCACCAGCTCTCTTCCCTGTGGTGATTCTGAATTCCCTTAACTCTTCATATTTGAATGGGCGATAGAGGCGTGCATGATTAGGGTCTACCAACTCTTTTGGTGCCTCAACATTACCATCCCTTGATGCTAACATAAATGCACCAAATGAATAACGAGTAGTTGTTTCCTCACATAGTACACGATGCTTCACATTGTGAAATCTTCCATTGCTCCATACCTATATAAAGATATTATGTTAAGAACCAATTTTTGTGGGGTAAAAATCTATTATATCTGTAACATATTTATATTATATGTAACAACATATTTACTATACACCAAATATATATATATATATATATATATATATATATATATATATATATATATATATATGTGAGACTTATCGTTTCTCAAGCTGCTTGAGATAATTTTATCTTCGGCTACTAAATCATAACCGTACAAAGATGTATAAATGGTGATAAAGGAAGAGAGAGAAAAAGGGAATCATTAGGAAATAAATAAACAAAATGACGTAATTTCGGGATGGCCGGAGATAAACCTATCTCAAGTTGCCGGAGAAATATTTTTCTCATATATATGAGGCATTATCTTTTTACACTGGTGTAAAATAATATATCTTACACTCAATCTTAATTGTTGATTTTCGATATTTGACTATTATAATTTATTGAGAATTAATAATTAATTAATAAAAATAATCCAATTAATTACCGTCATTGGACGAAAATCAACAATTAAGATTTGTAAGAATTATTAATCCTATATCTATATATATATATGATGCATAAAGTTTAATAATATCAAAATAACATTTAACTTGATTCCCAAGTCATGATGCTTGCTTTGCTTACTTGTGCAACATCTCCAATAATGCAAAGAAAAGACCCCGATTTGGGAGAGACCGCCACAAATGAGCCAGAGTCATCCATCATCTCAAGACCACCAACATGTTCATCATCTTGAAGTAGAGTCATGAATCCTGTATCTGAGTGTAGTTGTACACCTACTTCGCCTACAGTTTCTGGGGTGAAGTTATATTTGATAATCCTAAAAATGAATGGCCAGTCTTTAAAATCAGCACCCACCACGCCCACAGACTCAGCCATCTTTTGTGATATAATTGATACCAAGTCATGAATTGCTTGGCCATATGCCTCTATTATGTTCCTGCCAAGCAAAAAAACCCAACCTAATCAACCATTTGTTAAAAATATAAATATAAAAGTCATTCAAAAAATTTTGTTAATATTCTACATAGTGATATATTCTTTTGTTCAAGGACGTGTTAAAAATATAAATATAAAAATTATTCGCAAATCCTTATTGATATTCTATTATGATCTTTTTTTCACATGACACTTGAGAATACTTGTTAACAAAATTAAACCATGAAACAATTATAAAAAGGAGGATTTATAGAGAGAGTAAAGGAACCTGTGGTGGAGTGGGACATCCAACTGAGAGCAGAAATTGTTAACTGCTTGTGGTGATGAATACATGTCATATATTCCCAAGCCCTCATATAGAGGACTTGTTACACTTGATGGCACGTAGCCACTGTCAGGGATGACAGCTTTGTTGCGTTTTTTGATCTCTTTAGGAAGGTCATGTAGATATTTAGCCACGGACTTCATATCCGCCATGAGTGTTATTGAAATAGGGTGATTGATGATTCTGAAACATCCACATTTCTCACATGCCTCTCTTAGTTTGTTGCACTCCCCTTGCGCACAAAGTTGCTGAAAATCCACCACCGGGACGCTATCCCCCATCTATGGACTTGGTTGAGGGAGAAGTGTGCAAAAGATATCATTTATATAGAAACAATGATGGGTAGAGAAGTAAATGGTGGTAGCTCAGTTGGTAACAAGGGAGGAGAGTAAGTGGAAAAGAAAGGGTTTCGGTTTGATCCTCACATGTCATCTTTGAGAGGGGTTTAAATAAATTCCTCCCCGACCCTCCTCGTATTCCGGATTAGTCTTATAGTCAGCTCAAAGAGTCGAAACTTATGGGACTCACATCAAAGAGATAATTAGGGTTGAGTTAACTCAAAAAAAAAAATCGATAGAGACAGAAAACTACTTTTTATTTAGGAGAAGTTATGGGTGGCAATTTTCAATTGGATGATAGGAGAAATTTGTGCTCACACCGATCCGTTTTAAAATTTGTGTCATGCTCGTGTTCAAGGGCGGACCCAGGGGGGCTAGGGTGGGTGGCCGCCCCCAAAATTCGAAGATTATTATTTTTTTTTTTGTATAAAATTGAAGAAATTCTTTTAACATAATTATAACGCAAGAAACCTTTATTTTTCCTCTCCATTAATGTGAAGTAGTTTTCTCCTATGCAGAATTTATAGAGCAATGGTCCTATATCTATTGAAACTCCTCTAACTCTGAATGCATTTTTTCTCACTCAATGAAAGTTAACGAAATGAACAAAACAAAAAAACAATAAGAAAGAGTGCAATTCAAATTCTTTTAGCTACGTGGCGCTTGTTTGTTGGCGCAGATCTGGTGGTAACAGTTAGCATATGAAATTAGTATTAAATTATGGAGAAAGATCTGTCTATAATTTTTTTTTACAAATTACAAAAAAAGCTACGTAGAAGCTACTTATAAGCTAAAACTAAAAAAAAAAAGCTTAAAAAAGTTAAAAGCTATTTGGTAATTACAAAAAAAAGTTTAATACTTAAAAACACATATTTCAAGAAAATTATCTCTCTGCCTATCTTTATAACTCTCCATTTAAAAAAATAACACATAATTCAAGAAAAAACAGATAAGATCTTAAAAAAAAATCTCCTCCTAGGAACTTTTAGCTTTCGGCATTTTTCTTCATTATAAAAAAAAAAGTTTTTCATTATAAGAACTTTTCCCAAAACCTGTTTGGCCTAACTTATGCTTACAAGTGGCTTCTAGCTTAAAAAGAGAGGATTCAAACAGGCACAGATATTTAATTATTAATATTTTGGCCACTCATATATTATGTTTAAAGAGAGAAATAGATGTTTAATTTTTAGCCCCCACATAAAAAATTTCTGGGTCCGCCACTGCTCGTGTTGGCAACACTTAACATAAATTTTTTTTGTCATGTTACGTATCAATTCATAAATATAACACAAGTCCTCATTATTGTTTTTTGGGTTTTTATTTCCTCCTTTAACATAACACGACAAACTTTCTTACACACACAACATTTTGTGGGGCCCACACATTTTAAAACAAAAGAAAAAAATATGGCACGCAAAACGAATCTCTATAACATTACACAATCACTTTTTCTACAATATAATAAACATAAAACCCTTGTTTTTTTAGGTTATTTATGTCATGTGATATTATGTCAACAAGGTAAAAATAATGTTCAGATATAGTGTCATGTCAATTCAAAAAATAATGTGTAGTATTTGTGTGGAAGGTTTTAACACAAACTTTATTTGTGTCATATTTGTATTAGGGGAATTGTTTTCTCTTTTAACATGAGATAAACTCATTTTTCTATACTCACATATTGAGTCGTGGGATCCATTTATACTTTTTCTCTCTCCTCTCTCCTATACATGTAAGTGTAAAAAAATGAGTTTATCTTATGTCGAATGAGATAAACAATTCCCTTTACATTAAATTTATTTGTATTTGTGTTAACACAAACATGACCCGCTTGACCTGAATTGTCACCCATAAAAAAAAAAAAAATTGTGTGTCATTTAAAAGATGTAAGATTGTGTCATTTTAAGAGAGATAAAGAGATAGATAAAGGAGAAGAGATAGTTGACAAAAAAAAATAAAGATGTGGGTCTCACCTCTTTATGAGAGTGAAATGATATAAATTATGTCATTTAAAATGATAAACACTTTTCCCTAAAAAAAATATTAAAATGGGAAAAAAAAATTGTGTGTGTGTGTGAAATATGGCATGGGATGCTTTAGGCGTAAACTGACAGAAATACATTTCATCAGAATTTAAGGAAGAGATTGAGGTGTTGAGTAATCCGCGTGACTCAAGTGACACGTTGGTTAAAAATCATTCAAATGGAAGGAGTCGTGCACAAATTGTAGTATTTAAGCTCATTTAATATTGTTATTTACTTAACCTATAGATGTCGTCTCTTTTCGCCATGAGTTTTTTTTTGCCAGCAAAAAATCTAATATATTATTGTTCTACCATTTGTTTGGTGCTACTAACCAATAGAAATTAATGGATGATTGTATACACATAAGAAAAAGAAATATTATTGTCCTTTCTCAATATTTTTTATCTAAATGTCAGTTACTCAATGAAAAAATTACCTATTATAATTGTATGGAAGATATTCTCTTTTGTCAGCTCGTGGCATCAGAACCAATAATAGAATGACATGTGGTCATCCGAGTATTTGAAGATGTGATACGCTTAATGTGTTGCTGACTTAATCTATAGATGACGATGTCTCCTCAGCATTAACTTTCCCCAGCCGGCCCAACAGAGCGAACTGCTTGCAAATTTAATTATTCGAGAAAATTCATATATTTTTTATTGTTTCTCCAATTCTGTACCGGGAATAAAGTTGAATTTTCTTATCTCAAAATGTAATGTAATTATTCTCTCATTGCATACAGATAGTAGTTGTAATATCTTTCACTTTTGTAAAGAAATTTCTACTCTTATCCGTACCTTTTCCTTATCAATTGAGAGTTAAGGGTCGAGAGGTTTTAACGTTAAATAATGTTTTCAGTTTCCAAATTTTCTTAACTCGGTTTTTTATGTGTTATACTATCTCCGTATATTCAACATAATGCCCCCTTCATGTAAGTCATAATATTAATCTTACACCTTATTCATATCTTCTTCCTTTGATGAAAAAAAAGAAAGAATTGAAGAGTAAAATTTTTTCTCTTAATTTTTTTAATAGAAGAAGGTGTGCGATAAAAGTTAGAAAAAATAATGTATAAGAATAACATTATTTTATTTTTTTGGAAAAATAAGAATAACATTATTGTTATATAAGTGGAACTACAACGAGCAATTAATTACCAATAATCCATTTTATTTTATTTTGCTTTTCAAACCTTGTTAGATTGGTGAGGGACATAAATACTCGGGAACCACGAGAGTCACGCGGACACGATCTAAAATATTTATAAAATCATATTTAATATCCAACGTTTTCCATTGATTGCACTTCACTACTTCAGGTATTAAGGCGGTATCTTCTAGGTGCAGACTGCAGACCAATAATGATTATTTCCTTGTGCAGGAGTTACGTATGTGATGACATCTAGAAATTTCATTTGCTGAGGAAATAAGAACTGCCATGTTAGTAATTGACTTGACTTGTATAATTAATATAGCGAAAATTGTTTATCCTTTTAAATGATACAACTTATATCCTTTCACTTTTACAAAGAGGTGGTATTCACACCTTTATTTTTTTGGCAATTCTCTCTCCTCCTTTATCTATCTCTTTCTTCCTCTTAAAGGATACAACTTTACATTCTTTAAAATGACACACATTTTACCCATTAATATCTGGATAAAGAAAATTATGTCATTTTAAGAGAGATAAAATGATAGATAAAGGAGGAGAGAAAGTTGATAAAAAAATAAAAATATAAGTCTCACCTCTTTGTGAAAGTGAAATAATATAAGTTATGTCATTTAAAAGGATAAATATTTTTCCTTTAATATATTGAGGTAAACATCTTGAGTGATACGAGGTGATGCACATGCCTATTTTGTTTAAAGAAATACAATTTTTTAATGTTACGTTAGATTAATTATTTCATACAACACATAAAAAAAAAGTACAATCCACTTATTTTCATTTTCTCTCTCCTTCTTATTGTTTGGAATCTTAACTGAGAAAATTAGAAGTGTTAAAAATATTAAGAGTCAATTATAATATTAAAAGAATTTTATTATAATTAATTATAATATTAAGACTCTTGATATTACTCATTAAACGTTATATGACCCAATTAATTATTGATGCATTTAATCTCAATCATTGATTTGGTATAAGATGGGCGTACCAGATTATAAGTTATGAAATATATATATATATATATATATATATATATATATATATATATATATATATGGGTTTAGCAGATGTAAAGTGACTGCACCTAAGGATTGGTGCAGTCATATAAAACTACGTCGTTTTACAATGTGAAAGTATTAAATACGGGGAATAATAACCATACAAAGGTGGAAATAAATATTAAATATGGGGAATCATAACCATACAAAGGCGAAAATAAATATAATTTTTTTATTTTCTATAATTGATTTTAAACGCGAACTTTCTTTTTTCCACCCAAAACGACATAGTTTTTATGTGACTGCACCAATGCTTATATGCAGTCACATTACAAATCATTTTGCATATATATATATATATATATATATATATATATATATATATATATATATATATATATAAGGGATGATCCTCTCTCCTCTTCAACCCTAATGTCATTCTCTCCATCAGAATACATATCAAGAATAGAAGGCTTAGAGAGAGAAATCACCCCAACACAATGGTTCACAAGATGTCTGTTGTTAAACCCTCATCATCTTTTTCGGGTATGTCTTTATCTCTTATGTATACGTGAAAATCATGTATTCTCAAAATCCTTTATTATGTTCTTATTTTATGATTTATGAACATGATACATTATGTGCAAATTAACATGTGGTATCAGAGCAAGGTTTAGAATTTATGTTTTTCCATGTATGATTATGACTTATTTTGTTTTTAAAAAAAATTGGGGTTTCTAAAATTTGTGTTTTCCCCTAATACTTTTTTATATATATATATAAATTCATGAATTCATATAGACATTGTAGCCCACTTTTAAGAAACATCCATCCAGGCCAATCAATGGCCTACACCCAGCTTTGAATCCTTTCTTACATGCATCAAGGCATATATACAGTTTACAAAAAATTGGTGGGCTATTAGGGACCGGTTGTGGAATTACTTGCATCTGGCAAGTGGAGCCAGGGTTGCTCCTCAGAAGCTCAGCTAGGTAGTCCCTTAGCTTGCCATACTATTCCTTCTCATTTCCTTCTATTCTTCTCTTGGCTTTGTTTAGCGCCTTCCCTAATTTCTTCAGATGAACATGGACCTTGTACTCTTCCTTTAAATACTCATAAGCCTCGGCTCTTGTCATATTGGGCTGTGTGACCAGCCTTTTCTCCAACTTTGCAGCAACCCAATCCCTGGTGGCCTTTTTATTTTTGAAAATTCTGCAGCAGACGTGGTTGTCATTGAATGTCTTGACTTGGAAACAATTGAATTTGTTACTCCAAGAACAATATATCATCCACTCACAGTCAGCATTTGAGCACTTGACCCTTGATCTTACCTTGTCATTCTTAACCCATACAAATTGCCTCCCAAGACTTTTATTGTAGTCTTTGACACCCTGTTTAAAGTGCTCCAAACTGCCAAACTCTATTCTGAGCTCAAGCTGTACTTGACCAAAGGCCTGCTTCTCGTTAAACTTGGGAAACACTTCTCTCTCAACCTCCTCATCCCCACTTGAATGAGGAGTTTTCAATTCTTCAGAATTGTAACCATAGCCCTGATCTTCAAATGACATATTCTCCTCTTCCAAGTTTTCTTCCCTGTCACTCTTGTTAACTTCCTTTTTTTCCTTCTTTCCTTTACCTTTTTTTTCAAAGCAATTATTGACTCCTCCTCTTCATCCAATTCATCAAATTCATCCTCTGTTTCGTCATCAACACTCGGTGGCGGAGGCTTGTAAAGCTCATCTTCTACACTGTCGTATGAATCAGATGACAGTCCATTGCCCTCTCCTTCTTCGCTTTCATCAGCAGAAAAAGCAGAAAAAGAATTGAACTCACACGAACTTCCAACTGAATCACCTAAGACCCCCTCCTCATCAGCACTTTCAGGTGGAGACCCTTCTGCAGGACCAGCCAATATGTCACGAAGTGAAATGCAATCTTCAAAATATATAGATATTTTGTTCCCATTAGTTAAGGTAGCCTTCACCATTTCCAAAACATCTGAATCCTTTTCAAGAAGACATAACCCAACCTCTAAATCACTCACAGTATGCTTCAGCCACCACATCTCCTTACATTTTTCATAGCCAAATCCCTTGAACAGAGTATCAAGGTCACGCAGGTTGACATAGTCTGCATCCATCTTAGGTAAGTCATCCACTCTCCCATTTACATAAGTCAACTTTCCTTTGTCATTCCTAACCAACAGACTACCATGATGATATCTTATCACTATATATTCATCCATCTGCTTAGAAAACAGAACATAATCATTTTTTACACTACATTAATATTATTTTACATTATTATCAATATTACTATAATACTGTAACAGGGGGACTATAGCATTACGGTTAAATGGCTGCATTGCTAAAAAATTGGGTTTTTTTTTTTTTTTTTTTTTTTGTAATCACTACACATAGCAACTTAAAAAAACAACAGGGGGAACACATGCACCAAGTTCCAAAAATATTCTACCAAAGGGGACCACAAAAAAAACCCTAACCATTTCTTGCCCTAAACCACACATGGGGGACCACATTAAGCAAAAACACAATGACCAAAAAAGAAAGGGGGATAACAGATAATAAAGAAAGGGTTTCTCTCACGTACCTTGCACGAAAGTCACCACACTCACAACCGTTGTTTTAAGGATCTTCACACTAAATGCTTGCAACTGGAGAAGACACGTACACCAACAAAGCACCGTAGGTCACCAACCTTCACCGAAAAAGAAGCTCACAAGTAGAGGAAATGGCGGAGGAAATGGCGGGTATGGTAATCACTACTTGTTGTCTGACTGTGTTCACTGAGTCAACAACAAAGGTTCAACAAGTCTCTCTTCATCAAATGACGTCGTCCCCTTCTACTCACCTCAAACAGCCTTTTAATAAAATACGACATCGTATTATGTCCACGTGGCTATGACGTTAGTGACTTAGCCACTTAACGTTCCAGCTAGCCTCCGTCAAGTGGACCGTCACATTCCATCTAACAGAAGGACAAACGTGTCCCCTTTTTTTCAAAAACTAGACACTGAAATGTGAATTTTTTTTACCTAGGGACTAAATTGTGCCTCGTGAAAATTTCCACGGATTAAAAAGGGTATTTACTCTTGATTCATAGACACTGTACGCATATTCAATGGATTCTATCATTGAATTGATTGATTCTATCTTTGCCAATGTATATTAATTTATTGGTTCTATCTTTGAATTGATTCTATCTTTACAAATTTTATATATTGGATTCAATGGGTACTGTACACAATATGCAAAGTGAAGGATTGATACGTAGGTCTATTCGCTTGAGTTCTATGATTGGGTGTGAATTGTGATAATGATTTAATAGCCTTTGTACGTGTGTGTGTATATATATATATATATATATATATATATATATATATATGAGGTAGGATCCTTTGGCACCAGTGTCAAATTTGGAATTTGATACCTCATCTAAGAGCCGTTAGATCAAAAAATATCAACGACTCTGATTTGTAAGCATGTGAGATCATTGATCTTTTTTTATCTAACAGCTCTCAGATGCGGTGTCAAATTTCAAATTTGAGACTAGTGTCAAAGGATCTTACCTCTCAAATTTGACACGTTTTAATGTTAGAAGTCTTACACTCAATCTTGATCATTGATCCACTTGTATCCAATGGCTCACATTACTAAAAAAATAGAGCCCTTAGATATAAGTGGGATCATTTTACACCGGTGTAAGTTACACTCTCAATCTTGACCATTGATCCCACTTATATCTAAGGGCTCAAATTGTTTAGTAATGTGAGTCATTGGATACAAGTGGATCAATGGTCAAAATTGAGTGTAAGACTTGTAACTCTTATACTAGTGTAAGAATATCCTGCCTATATATATATATATATATATATATATATATATATATATATATATATATATATATATATATATATATATATATATATATATATATATATATATATATATATATTTGAACTATTTGCTTTGTCGGTGTTTTATATATGAACCGAATGCAATTTTAGGAATGATTATGAGGACTGGAATAATTGAAAATGCCGAGAGATAACTAAATGTGAAATTTTAGTCATATAATTGTTTAGAAAAATATTTATGTTTGGAACTGATGTGGATATACTTAGTACATAATAAATAATAATAAAAAATGTGGATTATGTTATGAATAATGCGATATGTATAAGGGCATGATTTTCACTGTTGCTGAATGAATTTTTTATTTATTTATTTGTTTGTTTATTTTATATGGGCATTAGTATGAAGATTTGCATCATTCATGTTTATAGTTTGTTTTTTTGTAATATGTATATTTGAAGTATGGATTGTATTATATTATATATACTTATTGTTAATTTTTATTGATGCAATATATTGTGATTATGATATGAGATTGATCTGTTAAGTTATTTTAACACATTATGTCATGGTTTGTTAGTCAACAAAGTGGCCAAACTAAAAGTGTGTAGATGACATAAAAGTCATTTATTTGTGTGCATTATGGTTATAGTTTGTTAGTCACCAAAGTGGCTAAACTAGAATGTTATCACATACATAAAATTGTCATTTATCCATGTATTTACGAAATACCAATTACTGAAATAAATTGGATAAATTGACGTTGCTAATTATTATATAATCAAGAGCATGAATACTTAGGTTTTATATTGTAAATCATGGAAATTGGATTTTAATATAACATATCTTGTTCGTATTGGTTTTGAAGGCAAATTAATACAAATTTGAGCAAGAATGGATTTAAAGATTGAAGCTGGAATTGGAAGATCAATGCTCATCCAAGAAGTAAAATTTATAGTGATGAAGCACATTCAAATTTTATGTAGCACATTTAAATATGCTAACTATTGAGCAAAGATTAACGAAGTTTCTAGACAAGAACATTCAAATGTCATAGATCAACATTCAAATGTTAAAACATGAAGAAAAATATCTGTAGGAGCGCGTTTGAATGTTACTGTCAACATTCAAACGTTGACAATGAGAGTGTTCTAATTTCCTTTGAACATTCAAATGTGCTAGCTATCAAAAGCTTTTGTCTGAGCATGTTTTAATGTTAAGAAGGCGTTCAAATGTAAAGAAAAATAGAAGACGCGTGTTAGAATGGTGATTACAACATTCAAACGCGCTATCAGGAAGGAATTTGACATCAAGGAGGGCGTTCAAATGTCACATCCAACATTTGAACGTGCTAGCATGAAAGAAATCACAGCCAAGAAGCGCGTTTAAATGTTATTTCTGACACTTGAACGCCATCTAACAGGGGGAAAATGCGTTGATCAACATTTGAACGCCCTGATCAACATTTGAACACGTTGATTGTAAGAACCCACACCGTTAAATTAGGAACTTAAATAATTTAATTATGAGTTTAAGAAATAATTCCGTAATTGACCTTGAATAAATATGGAAAGATTAGAATAATTACCACAGTGGTTTAATAACGCTGAAACTCGCTTTTCTGACGAAAAGTGCAGACACCGGTTCTGCTTCTCGGTATAATTGCGTACCGATGAAGTATCCCGAAAAATTATAATAAGTGTATGAATATTCCTATAATAATATTTAGGTCAAGAATAACAAGTTTGAAGTCGAAATAATGAGAACTGATGTCAGAACTAATACCGACTGTGTGAAAATGCATACCGGAAAAGTGTTGCGAAAAATAAAAATAAAAATATGAGTAATCCTAGAAAAATGGCTAGGTTCAGAATATGAAGTTTGAGATTAAAATGATAAGTGTAGATATTATGCTAATACAATGGGTTTAAACTTAAGCACACCTATAAATACATGGGCACAAGGCCCTAGGTCAGAATTTCCATTTCTTCTACGTGGGATTCCTGACCCTCTTGGTTGCCACCCTCTCCTTCCTTCAAAAACTTGAGCTTTCCTCCATTTTCGCACCAAAGTTCCCACCTTTATTCTTGAAAACCCTTATCTATCATTGGGTAGACTTGTAGCAAGCATTGGGGGTGTAGGGAGTGTGTTATTAAGAGCTTGTGGTTCTATTTTTTGAGCTTATGGGGGGCTGCCTCCTTGGTTCTGAGTGTGTTCCACCTCCATTAAAGCTTCAAGAACCAAGCCTTGGAGGAAAAAAACCTACCTTGGTGTGGTGATTTTCGTGCATCATTAAGGCAGAGGCTTAGGGCACTTCATTGATCATCAAAGTCTCTTCTTTTTCTGAGTTCAAGGACCCCATAGGTAAACCATGATCATCCTCTTTGAATATTCATGATTTTAGCTTGACTAAGCCACTAAAAGAGGAAACTTTGATTATATGAGTTGAAGGTTGATGAACTATGTTTAAAATACATTAATGGACTTCTATTTGTGGAGTTATTGAACTCCAAATTGAGTTTGGAACCTTAAAATCGAGTTTATTCAGAAACTACACGAGTTCTGCATTTTGTCTAAAAAGTATTCGAATACTTTTCGTGATGTATTGGGATACTTGCCTGGTATTTGAATACTTATCGAAAAGTATTGGGATACTTTTTTGGGAAAGTCAGTATTCGAATACTTTAGTGAAAGTGTTCTGATACTTGCTGGTATTCGAATACCTTAGTAAAATTATTGGGATACTTTTAGTATTCGAATACTTATCGTGGAGTATTGGGATACTTAGTGGTATTCATATACTCTAGTAAAAGTATTCGGATACTCTAGTAAAAGTTTTGGGATACTTTTGGTATTCGAATACTTTAGCGAAAGTATTGGGATGCTTTTCTGTGAACAAAAGTATTCGAATACTTATCGAGGAGTATTTGAATATTTTTGGAAAAATGAGCCTAAAATCAATTTTAACAAGTTGGGAAGCCTTAAATACAATTTAGTACCTTAATGAATAAGTGTGGGCTTGTCCTAGAGGTGTTCAAGTGATAAAAATGAAATAACCCATTATCAAGGCTTGGGGAGAAGCCAATAATCATTAAACAAAAAATGAAATGTTGTCCTTATGCAATGAAACTTTAGACTATGAATATTAATGATAATTTTGGCATAAACAGACTGTGCTTTTGATGTTTGGTGAACCGTGGATTGCTAATTGGACTCTTGACTTTGGATTGTTAGCTTGCGAGGTAAGCTTTTGTGTCCTCGATTTTGCCCATTATTGGTTCCACCATACCCTATGGGGGGATGGTTTATATTGGGGATGTGCATATAG
Organism: Gastrolobium villosum; assembly: GCA_032173675.1. Classification (NCBI taxonomy): domain Eukaryota; kingdom Viridiplantae; phylum Streptophyta; class Magnoliopsida; order Fabales; family Fabaceae; genus Gastrolobium; species Gastrolobium villosum. Next base: position 26,478 of record JAVKPL010002229.1, read on the forward strand.
CGGTTTGGTTCGGTTATTGTCAAAAACCGAACCAAACCACTTTTAAAAGGTTTGGATTTTAAACCGAACCATTTAAAAAAAAAAAACCGTGTTGTGGTTCATAACCGATTTTGATTTAAAAACGGTTTTAATTCAAAACTGGTTTTAAATCAAAACCGGTTATGAACCATAAACCGGTTATCAAGTTCAAAACCGGTTTTTTAACAAATTCAGAATTAGTTTTTGATGGATTATGCTATTTTTATGAGTAGTTGACCAACTATTTATTCCAAGAATCTTCATTGCTTTGGAAATCTCCGGATGAAATGATTCTTATAGAAATTGTTTCATGTTGTTTTGAGAGTGATTGGTGGAAGAACAATTGAGTTATTTTAAAATTATAAAAAGAAAATTGTTCTTCGCTCTCTCAAGATTTGTGTTACTAAGGCTTTGTTTGAGAGTTGATTTTTGGAGGAGAAGGAAGGGAAGAGGAGGGTTTTATTAATTCCTTCCCACCGTTAAAATTAAAGTTAACTCAATTTTGGGGGTTTATGGGGAAAATATTAAAAATTACGTATCTAACATTAGCATTAAAATGTGAAAACTACATAAGTATAAATCATTTTTAAATGTGGCATTATTAGAAAAGTCTCAAATACCGATAGAATTTATCGACGAAAAATATTTCGTTGAACATAGTGACGAAATCTTTGATGAAAATCACATTACGTCGAAAATAGAGACGCAACAAGAATTGGCCAAAATAATTGACATAAATTTTTTTCGTAAATAAATTCAGTCAAAATTCTTGATAAAATCTAAATTCCGTTAAATTTTTTGACAGAAAACAATTACGTAAAAAAATTTGCCGAAAAATATTTCTGTCAAATTTTTTTTACGGAAAATATTTTCACCAAAAATTTCATTAGAACACATTTCCGTAAAGATTTGTGATGAAAAATATTTTTGTAAAAAATTCTGACAGAAAATTTTGTGTGTCCAAATTCTTTACAGAATCTAAATTTCGTTAAAATATTTGAGAAAAAACATATTTGTCAAAATTTTCGACGAAGAATATTTCCTTCAAAATTTTATTTTTGAAAAAAAATTTGACGAAAAAAAAATTTCGTCCAAATTCTTTACAGAATCTAAATTCCTTCAAAAGTTTTCGACAAAAATATTTTCATCATACATTTTGACGATAAAAATTTCCGTTGAAATTTTTGACGAAACACATTTTTATCGAAGATTTTCGACAGAAAAATATTTCTAGCAAAATTTTCAACCAAAAACATTTCTATCTTAATTTTCAATAGAACAAATTTCTGTCAAAAATTTTCGATGAAAAATATTTTCGTAATTTTTTTTGACAAAAAACACTTTTGTAAAAAAATTCGGCAGAATTTTATCGGACAAACTTATTTATTTACTTGAGCTGCTTAACTTTTCTTGCTAGTTTATTGTTTGAAAGTTTGAGTTAATTGACTAATATAATAGGCATAATAAAAGATAATACTTATTTGTTCTTTAATTGTAGAGTAGTTTGGTTATGGATAACCATGGATAACAAATTATTTTTATGGTTTGGTAAATAACTAGTTTATAAAATAAAATGTAGTTTCATATGAAACCAGCTTTTAAAAATAAGTGGTTTTTAAATTGTGGAGCGGTTTGGTTATGGATTGGTTTGGTTCTTTTGGACATTTTGAACACCCCTAGTTTATATGCATGATTTGTTTTCATGATATGATGATTTATTGAAATGCTATTGAGCTGTTAAGTGCAAGTGTCGTATGATATGTATGTGCTGTTCCACCTAGACGGTAAGCCTGAGTATGTAGCGTCATACAAGATGGCGATTCTGTGGGTGGGAGCAAGTAACGTCTTGCACTACTGTAGGTTGTAGACGTATGTAATTCCTACATGTTCTCTGGCCGGTAGGATTTTGACACACATGACATGATTATATGTTGCATTGCACAGATTTTGGGACTTATATTATTATACTGCTTTTGAACTTATATTGCACATGTAAGTGACTTGGGGTGGAGAGATCCTTGAGGACCCCTTGTCTTACTGAGATTTCTTTTTAGAGATCTCACTCCACGTCTGGGGCACATTTTTAGGTTCAGGTGCCTCGAGGGTTGATAATTTGGGCGTTAGGAGGCCAGAGTTGAGTTGAGATATATGATGTTGTGCTGTTATGCCTGACTGTTTATCATGATTTATTTCCATTATGTTGCTATTTGTGTTAAGACTATGTTGGGCTTGTTGTCTTATTTGGTTAGCATGGGATTGTCCATGCCACATTGATTATGCTTTGTTTATTTAGACTTGTGATGTATAATGAATCAAGATTATGTCCGGACTACGTGTTGTAGTTTCGTGACTAGATACACATTTATATATGAGGTATTCTAGTTAGTTATTTATTGCAATTTACATACAGGCAATATTTTAAAAAGGGATTAAGTAATCAACTTGGTTAATAATAATGACGTCATAATTGAAAAGAAAAAGTTAGCTTCCATATTTAATTTGTTGCGCCATTATCATTTGTATGTTAATACACCGGGTGCACACGGGATGTTACACTGATCAACACTTGAATGTCCAATTGCGATGCAATTCAAATTCAATTTATAAAATTATCTAATTAAAGATATGATTTGAGATTTCAGTGATGATTCCATAAGATCCTATGGAAAATTAAAAGATATGGTTTCTTCACTATAAATGAGGGGTTTATTTAGAAACAGAGAGCTTTTGGAACAATTGGGAGAGAGAGAATTCTACATTGAGTAGAGAGAAACACGTTCTTCATGCTTTGGAGCATTAGGAATGGGTGGAACTCACAAAGGCACTGGAAGAATTGAATATTCAACAGCCATTACACCAATGGAGTTTGGGGGATTTCTTTACCTTCTTTTGTCTTTGATTTTGCTATGTTAGGCTAAATTTTTATGTAGTTAAGGGTAGATGGAACCCAATTGAATTGTTATGTTTATGGATTAAATTGTCTCTGTACTTTTCCTTTTTATAATTGAATAAATTTATCTATATTTAATGTTTTCTATGAGTTTGCTCCTTGTAGATTGATTTAGGGGAATTGTATGACAATACGGATGTTGGTGCATGAACCCTGATTTGCTAAATTCATTATAATGCTTATGATCTAGGGATAGCTATAGGGGAATTATGCAATCTTTAGATTCTTGTTGTTAATGCATATTTTCTTGGGGAACAACCGGGGAACTAGGATTCTTCCAAGATCACATAGAATTAAGGTAACAAGGGATTGAGCCTTAATTACTTTAGAGGAATCGATTGGCGTTATATTAAGGGTGAGTACTTGATTATTTAATCCTTGTCATAAGAAGAATATTGGGGGAAATCGAAACCTTAACTATGTTTTTTGTTGATTTTCAAAACAAATTTCTTTTTAATAGCTTGCTTAAATTCTAAAATTGAATGCTACCACTTGTTTTTATTTTCTACTCTCTTCATCTCAATCTTGGTTGTCCAACTAAATTGTTATTAGCAAACTAGTTCTTGAAAACCAATCCTCGTGGAAATGATCTCGTACTCAGTACACTTTTATTGCTTTTACGAACGGTGCACTTGCCGAAATCGCAACATTGCACCAATGGAGTTTCCGAAGACACATCTAATGTGCGTTAGATTTTGAGAAGATTATTCTATTTACCACCAAACTGTGGTCCAATAACCATTCATTTTAGTTTAGATATTTGTAGAAGTTCAACATATTGCGCAATTCATAATACAATTAAGAGAATCCTTGTCGTGCATAGGGTCGGCAAAACATGCTCGGTAAGGCGGTTGAGTTTTACAACCCATCTTAAAAGTGAGGCGAGCTCGTTATTTAGCTGGTTGATGGGGAAGCAGCGGGTCAGTGTAAAATAGGTTCGGGCTGGCTGGCCTAGTTTTTTAGCCCACTTTCAAAAGCGGGATGGGACGAGGTGAACTTACTTATTTTTTGACGGATTGATGGCAGGCGGAGCAGGGCAAATCGCTTACTTTATAACCTCTGGTCGTGGATGTGTCTACTCTGGATTTTGCTTATACAATTGCTGTGTCTAAATGCCAGCTTGTTAGAATGGTTCAGACCCAGACGTGACTTGACTAGATATTGGACATTTAAAAGTCCTATCTTCATCTCTTAAGATCTCTATAGCTCAAAATAATTTTTATCTCTCTTATTTAAGGAATACATAATGTGGACATGAATGCAACTCTTTGGTTTAAATTGTTTTTAATTATAATACTTGACTTTAGTTTCAATATTTAGAATAGGTTTGGAAATATATCATGAACTTTGAGTATTGTTTACATTTTGATGATTGAGTTTTTGAAAACAATTATTGATGGAATGATTTTAATGAATATGGAATGGAATATTTTATGAGAATTGTGCTAGAGTTATTACTGACTATGTCAAATGAATGTATATATTACAAATTATATTTTTGAATGATTTTTAGGGGAAGGACTTCTTTAAAAATCAGCTAACATATAGGTATAGCCGTCTAGGTGTTGGTTTTGGTGCATTATCACTAATTTACCCTAGGGCGGGTAACCTTACCATTATATTTTCGAACAGAGAATCTAAATTGACTTAGTTGAGAGCACCCCTTAGCCAAAAGCCTGATGTAGATCTATTTAAGTGCACTTCTGCTTGAACATGCATTGGAAAAGTTCACCAATGCTCCTGTGGTTTATTCCAGAATCATTTATGACACCGTGGTTTCTAGTTTTTTACAAAGCATGAGGGCATATGTGATAGAAAAAAAAATAGGGACATAGATGATTTTGAAGCAAATTACAGGGGCAAAAGAAAACACTAAGATAAAAACTGAAGAAAATACAATCGTTGATTTGGCTATGAAAAATTGAAAATGTCTCACGTAAGGTCATGAGATCATGTGACATAGGAGAATCCACCCACTATTATTGGTATTTATCTCTGTTATGGGCTAGACCTAGGCCCACTCTGCACCTCGGCCCAAAGTCCACACTGCACCTCGGCCAGCCACCAAACCCTAGAGCCGGGCTATATAAGGCAGGTAAAGCAGAGCAGTAAGGTACACATTTCTCTGATCTCAAACACTAGATCACACACACACCTTGAAGGCATACGCCTAGGTCAGTGTCAGTGATCCACGTTCCTCCCTGATACCTAATCTATAGGCATCTAGAGAGAAACACCCGTATCCAAAATCAATCATCCAACCTACGTTGGACACATCTGCCAACAGGCAGAACAATCTCCATCCGTAGCACTAACTAGCTAGTGCGAAATTGCTCAAGGACCTCACCAGCTCTCTTCCCTGTGGTGATTGTCGACTCCTTAAACTCTCTGTGTTTATTTTTTTTCATGATAGATAAAACTCTGTATATAAATGGGCGATAGAGGCGCGTATGATTAGGATCCACCAGCTCTCTTGGAGCCGCAACATTATAATCATCTAATGGTCTCACAAATGCACCGATTGAATAACGAGTAGTAGTTTCCTTGCATACTACACGATGCTTCACATTGCGAAATCTTCCATTACTCCATGCCTATAGAAACATATATTTGAAGAGCATGCATAAAATTTCAAAATAAGATTTAATTGGCCTTTCAACTCTTGTAATGCAAAAAATTAAACGTATTACTGGTTTAATTCTTTTAATAAATTATTTATCAATATAATACAAGTTAAACGCATATAAGGAGTATATGTGTTTAAGTTTCACATCACTCCATGCATGACTTGAATGTGCACTGCTAGGATATGTGTTTTATATTATGCAGGATATGTGTTTTATATTATGCTAATTTTTGCACGAGTCATGCATGGAGGTGATATGCGACTTATATGAGCACACTCGATATGCATTTTACTCGCATTAAAGGAGTAAATAATTTGTCCAAATAATTAAACCAGTTATATATTTATCTATTTTTTTGCATTTTTTCGGTAAAAGGACAGATTTAATTTGATCCAAAGAAAATTTAAGCCCAAATGAAACTGGTTGCTATGCTTACTTGTGCAACATCTCCAATAACGCAAAGGAAAGACCCTGATTTGGGAGGGATAGCCAAAAAAGAGCCAGAGTCATCCAGCATCTCAAGACCACCAACATGTTCATCATCTTGAAGCAGAGTTATGAATCCTGTATCTGAGTGTAGTTCTACACCTAATTCACCTACAGTTTCTGGGGTGAAGTTATATTTGACCATCCTAAAAATGAATGGCCAGTCCTCAAAATCAGCACCCATTACGCCCACAGACTCAGTCATCTTTTTTGATATAATTGATGCCAAGTCACGAATTGCTTGGCCATATACCTCTATTATGTGCCTGCGAAGCAAATATACCCAACCTAATGACAACATTAAAGCCATTTTTGTGGCTAAAGATTATGGAATTAAAGCACAATGCTTTGCTATTCCTTTGAAGGCAAGCATACTCTAAAGATTGTGGAAGTAAAATACAATGCTTTGCTATTCCTTTGAAGGCAAGCATAATGCATACAAGGTTTTTGAAGAATTCTCCATGCCTATAAATAGAACCATTTGGTGTTGTGTTTTGTATCCCTTCAATCATCCCAAATCCCACAAGATCAAGAGTTCTTTTAGTATCCCAACTAAGAGATAAACACCAAGTGTTATTAAGTGTTTTTTTTGAGTGAGGTGTATTTTCCTAGTATAAGATAGAGTGATATTGGTCTCTCATTGTATTTTAGATAAAGATGTAATTTCTTTCACATAGTGAAAATCTTCTTTGATCTTGCCTATGGGTTTTCCAATTTCCATGTAAATCTTGTGTGTCACTTCAATTGACATATTTGTTGTTCTCTTGACCGGCGGAATCAAGAGAAAGTTAATTACACAGTTGGTGTCTAGGAAAGTAAGTGGTTATTTAATTAGTCACTATTGCATAGCATGGAGAGACTCTCATTGATTTACATTTACCAGGCCAATTGTGTGGTTAGTAGTGTCTTGAAACTCTGGTTTATCTTAACTCTATTTGAACTACATGATACTCTGCTTCCTAACACCTAATAATCAACCATTAAATTTGATAAAACCATGAGGGACCTTACTTTTGAACATTTCAATAACACCTTTTAAGTTTTGGCCTATTTAATTTTCACGGGACATTTGGAATGTGCATGACAATCATTTTATCAGTGAACACAAAAATAAATAAATTTTTATTTATTTATGTTAATTTGTATTCTTAAACTACTGATTTATTACGTCGAAATTAAAAATAAATCAATTTTATAAAACTTTTTAATTATTCTTGTTTTCAAGTTAAAATAACATTTTTGGAAAGCTATGATCCACACCCTTAAGATTACTATGCAAAACAACTAATTCGACTGAAAAGCTGAAGTCATTAAGTGATGATTCTTCAATGGTTTTGTATTATATCTCTTTAACACACTCCTTCACACACGAATCATTGAGTTTGAAACATGGATATTGCATGTACTCATATTTTTCTCTACTTTGTGCTTAAGTGATGATCCCTACTTATATTATATCTCTTTGTTAACAAAAATAAACCATCAAATGAAACAATTCTAAAATAAGATCGAGGATTAGTAGAGAGAGTAAAGAAACCTGTGGTGGGTTGAGACATCCAACTGAGAACAGAAATCCTGAACAATTTGGGGTGATGAACACATATATATTCCTAAGCTCTCATATAGAGGACTGGTTTTAATTGATCCCACGTAGCCACCCTCAGAGTCGACGGATTTGCTGCGTTTTTTGATCTCCATAGGAAGGTCATGTAGATATTTAGCCACGGACTTCATATCCGCCATGAGTGTTATTGGAATAGAATGGTTGATGATTCTGAAACACCCCCATTTTTCACATGCATCTCTTAGTTTGTTGCACTCCTCTTCCTCACGAATTTGCTGGAAATCCACCATTGGGATGCTCTTCTCCATCATTTGTATTAAGAAAAAAATCTTCCTTTTTTTTTTATGTACTTGGGTGACGAGGAAGGAATGTAAAAAAGATACCCTTTATATAGAAGCAATAATGCCTAAACATCTTAAGTAATTGAGTTCACATGCATAATATATTGAGATAATATTTAAGTGATATGTATAGGAGGTGATGCACATGTGATGCAGATGCGAATGCCTATTTGTATTTAATAATGACAATTATACAAATAATTTAGCATCAACTTTGCGTAGATAATGACAATATAATGAAAAGAACAACTCTATTGTTATATATATCCATTTTTTATGTACAACATCCAAAGTCTCCATAATAGGTGGTGATGTCGAAATATACAGAAAATTAACTAAATAGTATTTTGAAATCAAGAGACAAACGATAATCAATTATTTCAAAATTCAACCATCAATAATTCGAGTCTCAAATGATCCTGCAAAGCAATTAAAGTAAGAAAGAAAACTTACAAAAATATCATTATAAATAAAAATAGGGAGAATTGTTTATCCTTTTAAATGACACAACTTATATCCTTTTACTCTCACAAAGAAGTGAGACACACATCTTTATTTTTTTGTCAACTCTCTCTTCTCCTTTATTTATCTCTTTCTCTCTCTTAAAATGACACAACTTTATATTCTTTAAAATGACACACACTTTACCCATGAAAATAGGGGTTTATGATTCTTCTGTTAATGTAAATTTACAAATCTTCTGCTATAGACACAATTCACAAGTATAGCCCACAGAGAATAGAAAGAAAAAATTCAACACAGGTGGAGCCCATTATTTTTGGTGTCTGCCGGAAAAATAATGGTATGCTGTCACATAAGAGATACATTACCCATAAAAATAACCCTAAAACCAATGAAACATTTCCGAAATGCGAAATATATCTTATTTTACCTATTTCAAAAATATTTTGAATATTCCTAGCTATGATACTGGAGACTCGTTATTTATCAAAATTAGAAAACAAAAATTAACGGGTCTAAAGACATTTATTTCACTCTTAATAACACTCACCTGAGTCCCAGTTTTCTTTATTATAAGTAAAAGAACACATATTGCAAAGAGTAAACTATGCTCACTTTTGCTCAGCGCTCCATTTCCATGGCCTAATTTTAGGGATTATAATTTGAATCGAGGCAACACGACACGGATTTGACACAAATATAAATATACTCAACATGAATCCAATACAAATTGAAAAAATAGGTCAAATTTTTTGACACGAACACGGCCTATTTATTTTGCGAGTTGACATGACACGACACAAATACCCCTTCAACCTTAATGTATATATGTCGCTTATTATGCTGATTGACACGACACAACACTAATAATTTGTTAAACTCAAAGTGTGTCACTTATTATGTGGATTGACATGACTCTAGAAGAATTTTTTGACGTCAACTTTTAACAATCTAATAAATACAACACGAATTTAAAATCAGGTCAATCCAAATACAAATTTATCGTGTTGTATTAACTGTGCTACTGAAAATTGTTACCCTGTAATAAATTAGAGACCTTCATGCATCAATGACCTTCATGCTGATTTTGTTTGATTCTTTTAACTTTGCTAGCTAGATGCTCTTTTGTTCTTTCTGTATTCTTGCAGCTTGACCAACAACCAAACCTAAAATAAGATAATGATTAAATATAAAAGGATAATGTATATATATATTAAATATAAGCAAGATTTTATTATTAATTAGAAATCTCGAAATACTAATTAAAAAAGTGAGGGTGGTAATGTTAGCAGTTTGCTAGTTGTCCTATTCGAAATTCTTTATCCAATGATTTGTTGCAGGGAAAATCATACTCTCCTGCTACATGAGAGTAGAATTTTTTCCTGCACTAATTCATTTTTCGTGCCAATTAAATTTTTTTCTTTTTTAATATAAAATGTGGGATCCACATTTAACTTATTTCTACTTTTTTTTGTCTTCTATTTTCCCGCAACATGAAAAAACATGAGCCCTTTGTTGTATTACTGACTCATGCCGCCAAACCCCCCACAAAAAGTTAGCTATATAACTAGAATTTGATTAAACTTTCAATTTCATCCTTTATTATGTTTCTTCGAACTTACAACAACTTGAGCAATTTGCTTAAGGGATTTATTATTCTTATGTTACATAAAAAACAACTTATCTCCTATACTCACAAATTTAAGATAGGTCCAACTTTACTTTTTCTCTCTCTTCCCTTGAAAGTGGATCCCACTTATACAAATGAGTCAGTAGGAGATAATTATTATCTCCTACTACATGAGAAAATTATTATCCTTTGCTTAATGGGTTTTCGTTTTATCCTTTAACATGACATAACAAAGTTTCCTACATACACAACATTTTGTGGGGCCCACACTTTTTAAAACAAAAAATAAAAATTAAGGCACGCAAAATAAATCTCTGTAACATTACACAATCAATTTTCCTACAACATAACTCTTATAAAACCATTGTTTAATACCCATGCATTCCTTGTTTTCAAACTTTAATTTCTGTATTCTTTCATGATATTCATGACTATTTGCTCAATCACATCAAACAAGTACATATGAATGAGGACAACATGCATTCACATGGATACAAGTCAAGTAGCTGCACATTTGCATAAATCAAGTATAATTTCCACATAGATGTTCATAGAACTCTGTTCTTGGAACTAAACAGTCCTTTGGACATAGCATATAATTAGTACAGGCACAAGATATCATATAATTTTTCTTTAAGCATAATAGATGACAGTGTTATTCATTTGGTGCCATCAAGGCATCAATGAAGCAATTATGCACATGAGACAGAAACTTCCATGCAGTGGATTAAGTTTAAAATCAGTTGGCTACCAGTGTTACTAATGTCAAAGAAGATACCTTGTGTCCAAAAGGAATATAGTTGATGCCAACTCGCAGGTCTTTAGCAGCTCCAAGATCAATGATTTTGAATGTACGAGACCCTGATCCAACGGTTTAAAAGAAATCAGAGCTTAACATGGATTAAGGATCTTTTTTCCTTGGACAAAGAAAATTGACAGTTCGGTTTCTCTAGGCTGAAGAAAACTTAAATAATGCACTAGATTGAGGCATTCCTATTTGTCATTATGGTAAAAGTGTTTATCCTTTTAAATGACACAACTTATATTATTTCACTCTCACAAAGAGGTGAGACCCACATCTTTATTTTTTTTTGTCAACTCTCTCTCCTCCTTTATATATCTCTTTCTCTCTCTTAAAATGACACAACTTTACCTTCTTTAAAATGATACACATTTTTCCCATATCTTATCTCAAGGGGTTTAACATGTACCAAACTTCAAGGTAGAAAGATCCACAATCAAAGTGATTTCTGTAATGCCCCAATTTTCAATTGGTTTGTTAACAGACATATGATACAAAAACGTGTCATAAATAATGCTTAAGCGGAAAACTTTACATAAAAGTATCATCATTACTACGCGTAACTTAGTGATTTAACTTTTTCTTTTTAACTTATCCTGAAGTCTTGCCATGCATAATTCTTTTTTCAATAAAATTGTAGATTATCATTGATAAGTGTCAAAGACACTATGTTTTTAATGTCAAAAATAGTTCAAATAATAATTTATATGATTAAAAATATAGTGTTAATTAATAAAATCTTAAAGGATATTAAAATGCCAACAAATAAATAAGATTCTAATCTTTATTATTATTATTATTATTTTTGTAAACTTTCTAATCTTTATTACTGTTTCAGGTTGTTTCACACTAGAAGAACAAACCACTGATATGATTTGATCTGATGAGAATGCAGTTGGCACCGGCAGAAGATAAATAAAAAAAATCAAGAAAATAAAAAATTAATTCTTCCTCACTCTGAGTGCTCTCTTCAGCGAGAAAGTGAGCGAGAAGCTCGCTCTGCTGCTCGCTTCAGCAAGCACAACAGCGAGGGAAGGAAAATAGCCCGCTGAGCATCTCGCTTCAGCGAGCCGGCCCAAAAACAAAAGCTCAATTTTAAGTCTTTAAATATAGACGGACGAAGCCTTAAAAGAGGGAATTCAGAATACGGAAGAAAGGCAAACTCGAAGACGAAGGCAGAAGCAGAGGAGACATTCTGGAGGAGAAGGAGATTGAAGTTTCATCACTGATCATCAACCAAGTTTTATCATGAACCCCTTTTACATTTCATCTTTTTATTTTGAATTTATGAATATGTTAGGCTAAATTTATTTATGTAGTTAGGATTATGGATCCGATGTGAATCCTAATTATGGTTTAATTTGATTTCCTTAATAAATTGTTTTAGTTATTTGTATTTTACCTTGCATGAATTTCCATATCCTTGTATGAATTGATCACTCTTATAAGGATTTGGCGGTTAGGGCTCACAATAGACGTTTTGGAATTTTAATCCTGACAGGGGTAAAATACCAATTCTTGCATGATCTAAACATAGGCTTGCTTGAGTTGTAAACTTCATAATTCATTGTGCCTAATACTTATTCTAAGAGGGATTACTAAGACATTAAGATTCTAATTAGAGTAAAGGGTTAAAGTCACTAAGACATTAGTATTTAACCAACTAAATTTTAGAAGGTGAATTATTTGAAATACCTGAGATAATTTAATATTAAAATCAATTTAAATTACTCTAGGAGGATCTGAGGTGAAATAATTCCTAACTGCAGTTTCCGTTTTTGATATTCTAAATTCTCAATTCTTGCGTTCTTGAATATTCTTGCTCGTTCTTAAATTTTATTGCAATCAAATTTTCATTTTATTTTAATTCAAAATTTATTCTCGACAACCAAGTCGAATTATCCAAATTAAAGGGAGTAGTTATAATAGTACTTGGTGATTTAATCCTCGTGGGACGATACTCTTACTCACAATTTTATTACTTGAAACGATCGGTATACTTGCCGTAATCGCAACACTCATACCTGCACAGAGTTCTTATTTATCTTTCCGATGACTATAATTAACAATCAACTACTACTCGAATGTAATATCTTTTACTCATATGAATAGTTGCTTACATATAGCATAACAACTATAATATGGACTATTAGGGATCAAAATCTCACATCTTAAACAACAATTGTAATCTACAAAATCCAGACAGACAATATCCATATCAAATTTAGAATCCATCCATGGATTCCTACAGAATTTGGCTCTGCCAATTCTCATCAGACTTATATATACACTCTTTTACATAATAGAATACAGAACAAATATCTGAAATACATTATACGCTGTATTATGGCTATGTGTCATTCCAGATATCATATACAAACTAACAGACATACTGAAACTAATTCCCGACATATACAAATGTACAAGGCTATATATGCCTCTCAAAATGGATATCAGCTATACAAATGCGTGACCACTAATTATGCCTCAAGTCATATACATATACATAAATCCATAACTAGTAATAACTACTCTAGCTCCGTCACTAACTTCCCTGCACAGGCCTTTTGCCTTGAGAGGGCTCTCCCGCTACTACTAGAGTACCTAAAATATAATCCCCAAATGGGGTGAGATACAACCATCTCAATAAACTCAGGGTATATGGAGTAATCTCCACCCTCGATTTCACTTCCTGCATGAAAGGTCAGATACATAGCATAACATACATCATGTAACAAGAGACAATAATGGCAATAATGTGTATTGTGCATCCAGTATGCAGGGATCACTCCAAAGAGTCGTACTCAAAGCTAATGTCCATAAGGAACTTCCAAGAGTTCTCCTCTTAGGATCAATCCCAAAGGAAAGTCCACACACACACACACACACATGTTCAATTGGCCAAGAACTAGTAATTATCCAAGTCAAACATATTATATACTTATTATATTCAAGAATCAAAGCATCAATAATACATATCACATAGTCACATATCATAACCTACATGAATGCAACTATACTAAGTATCTAACAGAGAAGAGATACAGATATACAGATATCCAAACCATCATCCTACTGAATTCTGGTGGAACAAACAAGATAGGAGAAAAACTCCTAAACCAAGAGCTTACCTGGATATAAGATTTCCTTTCAAAATTTACATGCAATCAAAGAAACTAATTCTTTGAATGATTACTAGAACTTAAGTACAAGGATATGAACACTTGATAAGATCAAGCGTTGCATTTTGAGCTAAGAGCTTACATTTTAGAGTAATTTGTTACAAGATGATGTATAAGACCTGAAGAGGTAATGTTAGAGATTAAGAAGTTAGTCTAATCCTATGGTAAAATTGCTATAGGAAGGAAGGACTCCTAATGAGGCTATTTGGGAGCGGGAAGATAATATTCTCCGGTTATATCCTAAGTTATTTGCTAGGTATGTTATGATTTTGTGGGCAAAATCTTTAAAAAGGTGGGGTGAATATAATGACAGACACTAGAAAGTCTTGAAAATATAAGATGACTATGATGATAATCAATAAGTTTTGCAAGTTCTGACATTATTGTTATTTACAATATTTATTGCAGATAGAACAACCAAGAAAGGAATAAGTTATGAAGCCGAGCTACTGCACTTATTGATACATGCTGCAAAACTTCTTCTTTATCTAATTTACTATGAAACAACTCAGATTCCTTGTTTTTTCTAATCCTTCTATTGTGGAGCAAAATGTTATGGAAAAGCACATTTTGAATATTCTCACCCCATTGTCGGTACGGTTGACCAGCTTGGCGGTAATACCCCTTCCACTATTTTATACGTTCTTAACTTAAAAATTCGTGAGAATATTTTTTCACTAGTATATATATATATGATTCTCTTTAAGCATTTTATATTTTTTCATTTGATTGTAATTTCCATATGAGCACCCCAACAATTAACAAACGCAAAGTCCACTTACAAGTTTGTTATTTATATGATTTTATGGTTCCTATTACAAACCCAAAATAGAGATCGGCACCCTCCGGGATAAAAATGGTTCACAAATTGAAATGGAAAACAACTGCCCCACTAAATTTAAGATCGCGGTAACAAAGTCAATATAAAAATCATGGTGAATGAAGCCATATTATTATTCAAGATATTGGCAGCAAAGTCAAATGATAAAGCCATAACGAACGAAGCCGTGCTCAAATATAAAAGCAATTGCAAAAGAAGTGCGGCTTAAATTCAAATAAGGCAAAAGCTGATTCTGGAAATATGCAGTGACTCTCGCCGTCGTAAATACAAAATTATCACGACAAGGTAAGTCGGACTCGAAGAAGTGTATATTGTCAAAATGACTTTGAGCAAGTCAAAACCTATGATGGCCGATAAAGCAGTCAGGCTAAAATGGGAGGCAATATCACCATGAGTTATGGCAAAACCCAGCCTTAAATTGATTTGACCTCGGCATACGAATTTAGGTTAAAGTAAAATAAAGGAACACATAGATGCCTTCATAGATATGGCTCCACACATAAGCAAAGTTCAGATAGCACGACCTTGGCCAGGTCGAAAATAGAAGCCGCGGATTGAAAATTTGGGCTAAATAGAGCAAAGGACAAAAACACCTTCAGAATATTAAAACTTATGCGAAAAAGTTGAGTTAAATATTATAAAGTCCAGATATAACTACCTTGGTCGGGCTAGAAAATAGAAGGGGAAAAACCACCTTCATATACTTAAAATGTAACACCCCGTGTATACCCGGTTTGTTAACATGTCATCGTATTAAGCCACGCTTAATTAAAAATGCGAAATATCTTTTTTTGTTCAATTATGACGTCATTAATCTTAGCCAAGTTAATTACTTAATCAATTTCATAAAAACATCGCTTGTATACAATTGCAAAGGATAACTAACTGAAATACCTCATAATGTAAAATAACAGTGAGTATCTAAAGTCACGAATCTACAACACGTAGTCCGGACAATATCGTGATACATTATTACAACTCAAAGTCAAACTAAGAGATAGTCAAGTCAACGTGGCATAGACAAACCCCATGCTCACTAAAAATACAACATAAGCAACAGAGTCTCAACAAAGCAATCCGTAAAATGAAGCTAAAAGCATAAAGCAATAAACAGGATCCAGTATCCAAGCATAAACAGCATAATCAGCAAGTATCAACTAAGCTATGGCCTCCTGTCACTAGAGGTCTCAACCCCTGGGTTACCTGAACCTAAAATAAGCGCCCCAAACGTGGGGTGAGATCTCTAAACAGAAATCTCAGTAAGACAATGGGTCCTCAAGGATCTTCCACCCCAAGCTCGCTTACATGTGCAATATAAGTTAAAAAGCAGTTAACAATATCAGTTCCAAAACTATGCAGTGCAACATATATTCATGCCATGTGTGTTATCAATATTCTATTGGTCAAAGAAATGCAGGAATACGTCTATTACCTACAGTTAGTACAAGGAACATCGCTTGCACCTCACCCACAGCCTCACCATCTTGTATGTACCACATACTCAGGCTTACCGTATAAGTGGAACACCACATGCATATCATAAAGGCACTCGCATATAACAGCTCAATAGCATTTCAACAAATCAATATATCATGAAAACAACATCATACATATAACCATCCCCCCATGGGACATGGTGGAACCAATAATGGCAAAGCCGAGGACACGAAAGCTTACCTTGCAAGCTAACTAGCCAAGCCAAGAGTCCACACAAGCTCAAAGTCCACAACGCAGCTCAATCACAATCTGTTCATACAGTAATTCATCATCAGTAACCGTTACTCAAGGTTACACTAGGTGATTAAAGCTTTCAATCACATTTTAAGTCATTTTATGCAATTTCTGCAGGAGTTATTCGAATACTCCTCGATTAGTATTCGAATACTCCAACTCACCAGAAAGTATTCGACTACTTTCCCATAAGTATTCGAATACCACACAGTATCCGAATACTTTACCTCTCGGTATCTGAATACTATAGTATTTGAATACCAGCACTCACTGTATTCAAATACTCTCCAGCATTTGAATAGTTCTTCAAAGGTATCCAAATACTTCTCGTTTAGCGTACTGCAAGCTTCTCCCAAAGCCCCCAATCACAAACAGTCTTTACCATTTTAAAATTGTCGTTGCAACTCTTTAGCAAGTACTCTAAGGTTTTATTATGTTAAACTAAACATCTCAAGCTTTCCAACAACATATTTTATGTCTCAATCGGAGTTGTATAACTCCGGTTATGATTTTTGCAAAGTTCCTACAACAAACTGAATTTCCAATAATAGGTTCGCGACCTCAAACATAAACTGAGAGAAATCCATTTATCGAATGGTTCTGAAAATTTACAGAGTTTTAGCTCTATGTGTTAAATTCACATAGGTCCAAACCTCACTCAATTTAGAGCTCTGTAGCTCGAGATATCACAATTTTACTAAACTAGGTCGCTGTTGTTTCGCGAAATATTCGATTACTGCATTTTTCCAGGAAGTATTCGAATACTGCCCGAAAAGTATTTGAATACATCTTTGATAGAATGCAGAAAACTGAGTTTTAAAGGTATAATTAACCTCCAATGATCCAAACTCGATCTGGAGTCCAAGAACTCCTTAAACAGATGTTTATTAACATGCTAAGGACTCAAAAACACATTCCTTTATTCAAATGATCAAAGTTTTACTTTTTAACCGATTAAACAAGCTTAAAATCATCAAAAGACAAAGAGGTGATCATGGTATAACTCTAAGCTCCAACGATCCGAAAATGAGACACCATAAAGGTCCTCAACACAGAACCAAAGTTCTGCCTCTTCCTAAACACGAAATGCACTATAAGCTAGGACCTTTTACCATCAAAATGGCTCCTTGAAGCCTCCAAAGACAAGTAGGTGGCTTCCTCCAAGAGAACCACCAACTCATCACCCACTTTCTCTCAAACTTAGAAGCTACTCTCAGAAATGGAGCACCTTTCAATCTCTCAAGGCTTAAGCACACTCAAATATGAAGCCTTTATGAAGAAATCAAGAGTAAAGGTAATCTCTTGAAGGTTTTCTATGGAGAAGAAGGCTAAGGGAGGGTGAAGGAGAGGGTGGCAGCCAAATGCATCAGAAACCTCTACGTAGGCACATCAAAATCTGACCTAGGTTATTGTGCAAGTGGCTATATATAGCCCACTTAAGTTTAATCACACAGTATTAACACTAATAGCTACGCTTAGAATTTAAATCCCAAACTTAGGATTATAAACCTACTCATTTTTCTAAAATTTATCATATTTTTATTTTATTTTTTGCAGCACCTTCCTGGTACGCGCTTTTCCATAACCAGTATCAGTTCTGGCACCAATTCTCATTATTTGGACCCGAAACTTGTTTTACTAGTCCTACATAATATTCTAGGAATATTCATGCGCTTATTATAATTTTCCGGGATACTTCATTAGTACGCATTTATACCGAGTAGCGAAACCGGTATCTGCACTTTTCGTCAGAAAAGCGACTTTCAACATTATTACTCACTTAATATAATTATTAAAGCCTCATAATAATTATTAGATTCAATTATGGAATTATTTCTTAATTCTCACATTTAATTAATTAATTTCCGTAATTAACGGTGCTGGTTCTTACATAAGACTTGCAAGTCAACTGGATAAAGCCACTACAAAAGAAGAACTGCCTAAATAATAAAGTCATCGCGAAAGAACCTGGCCGAGTTTTCACCCTCATGCAATATAATTCAAAGCTCTGCTATGAGCAATAAACAATGAAGTCATCAAGGTCGAGATAGCAACATTAATAGTCAAAGGCAAATGAAAAAGAAGATATCACAGTGAAGGCAATAGCAGGCAATAAAGACTCAGATACCCGACTAGTCCCAACTATCGCTTAGAATTCAATCTAGGATCCCAAATTTGCAGATACAACATAATATACATCTTGGCAGCCCGGACACCCAGACTGCCGGGCTGGGGGGCAACTGTTATGGAAATATTCTTTAATTATACTAATCCTACTACGACAGCAATGGATCAATAACTGAATCCCCAATATTCCTAAGAGGCCCAGAAGTTTGCTAAGGGGTTAAGCCAATAAGGTACACACATAAAAAAAACTCTCTCTCAGCTGTCACTGTGCATACATCTCGCCCTTTTGCTATGTCATTATTATAATAGTGTGTAATGATCCATTGATCTCTAAAGTATCTCCCTCATAAATACCAAGAGCACATAAATCCAACAAAAATATACCAACCATTAAGTTGGACATCCGATTTATCATGTCAAAACAGAAATATATCATGACTTTTGATAATATTGTTTGCATTTTGATGATTGAGTATTTGAAAACACTTGTTGATGGAATGATTTTAATGAATATGTGAATGGAATGTTTATGAGAACAGTGCTATAGTTATTATTGATTATGCCAAATGAATGTATATATTACGAATTATATTTTTGAATCATTTTTTTAAGGGAAAGACTTCTTTAAAACATCAGCTAACATAGGTATAGGTGGTGATGTCGAAATATACAGAAAATTAACTAAATAGTATTTTGAAATTAAGAGACAAACGATAATCAATTATTACAAAAACCAATGAAACATTTCCGAAATGCGAAATATATCTTATTTTACCTATTTCAAAAATATTTTGAATATTCCTAGCTATGATACTGGAGACTCGTTATTTATCAAAATTAGAAAACAAAGATTAACGGGTCTAAAGACATTTATTTCACTCTTAATAACACTCACATGAGTCCCACTTTTCTTTATTATAAGTAAAAGAACACATATTGCAAAGAGTAAACTATGCTCACTTTTGCTCAGCGCTCCATTTCCATGGCCTAATTTTAGGGATTATAATTTGAATTGAGGCAACACGACACGAATTTGACACAAATATAAATATACTCAACACGAACACAATACATATTGAAAAAGTAGGTCAAATTTTTTGACACGAACACGGCCTATTTATTTTGCGAGTTGACATGACACGACACAAATACCTCTTCAACCTTAATGTATATATGTCACTTATTATGCGGATTGACACGATACAACACTAATAATTTGTTAAGCTCAAAGTGTGTCACTTATTATGCGAATTGACATTACTCTAGAAGAATTTTTTGACGTCAACTTTTAACAATCTAATAAATACAACACGAATTTAAAATCAGGTCAATCCAAATACAAATTTATCGTGTTGTATTAACTGTGCTACTGAAAATTGTTACCCTGTAATAAATTAGAGACCTTCATGCATCAATGACCTTCATGCTTATTTTGTTTGATTCTTTTAACTTTGCTAGCTAGATGCTCTTTTGTTCTTTCTGTATTCTTGCAGCTTGACCAACAACCAAACCTAAAATAAGATAATGATTAAATATAAAATGATAATGTATATATATTAAATATAAGCAAGATTTTATTATTAATTAGAAATCTCGAAATACTAATTAAAAAAGTGAGGGTGGTAATGTTAGCAGTTTGCTAGTTGTCCTATTCGAAATTCTTTATCCAATGATTTGTTGTAGGGAAATCATACTCTCCTATTATTTGAAAGTAGAACTTTTTCCTACACTAATTCATTTTTCGTGCCAATTAATTTTTCTTCTTTTTTTTAATATAAAATATGGGACCTACGTTTAACTTATCTCTAAACATGAAAAAACATGAGCCCTTTGTTGTATTACTGACTCATGCCGCCAAACCCACACAAAAAGTCAGCTATATAACTAGGATTTGATTAAACTTTCAATTTCATCCTTTATTATGTTTCTTCTAACTTACAACAACTTGAGCAATTTCCTTAAGGGATTTATTATTCTTATGTTACATAAAAAAATAATTTATTTTTTACACACACAAATTCAAGATAGATCTCATTTTACTTTTTCTCTCTCTTCCCTTGAAAGTAGACCCCACTTATACAAATGAGACAGTAGGAGATAATTATTATCTCCTACTACAAGAGAAAATTATTATCCTTTGCTTAATGAGTTTTCGTTTTGTCCTTTAACATGACACAACAAAGTTTCCTACACACACAACATTTTGTGGGCCCACACTTTTTAAAACAAAAAATTAAAAATAAAAATTAAGGCACGCAAAACAAATCTCTGTAACATTACACAATCATTTTTCCTGCAACGTAACTCTTATAAAACCCTTGCTTAATACCCATGCATTCCTTGTTTTCAAACTTTTATTTCTGTATTCTTTCATGATATTCATGACTATTTGCTAAATCACATCAAACAAGTGCATATCAATGAGGACAACATGCATTCACATGGATACACGTCAAGTAGCTGCACATTTGCATAAATCAAGTATAATTTCCACATAGATGTTCATAGAACTCTGTTCTTGGAACTAAACAGCCCTTTGGACATATCATATAAATTAGTACAGCCACAACATATCATATAATTTTACTTTAAGCATAATATATGATAGTGTTATTCATTTGGTGCCATCAATGAAGCAATTATGCACATGAGACAGAAACTTCCATGCAGTGGATTAAGTTTAAAATCAGTTGGCTACCAGTGTTACTAATGTCAAAGAAGATACCTTGGGTCCAAAAGGAATATAGTTGATATCAATTAAAACTCAAAGGGGAAATAAGGGCCACTTTCACGTGGGATTGAATCCCGAAATAAACTCAGATATTGCCATATCAATAAGAAGTCTTCAACAAAAAGGGCCTGAACATGATCGTAATATAATAACACGGTAGCCCAATAGCCCGGACTTTCAGACTGTCAGACTAGGGGCAAGCACTGGAATGCAATCACTAAAATAGAAAAAGAAAAAGCAACAATCTTCGTAAGTTGAGATCTCGACAAAGCAATCTGTAGAAAGATCAGTCAATCTCAAATTGTACCTCGGCCAAAAAGATTGAGGGAGAAAAACTGGAACAACATACTCAATACCCGAAAATTCAATTGAACTAGATGGCTGAAACAATACACCATAGATTAAAGGTTAACAAAGCTCGGACCAAGAACCTGGCCGAGTTTTCACCCTCATGCAATATAATTCAAAGCTCTGCTATGAGCAAGAAACAATGAAGTTATCAAGGTCGAGATATCAACATTAATAGTCAAAGGCAAATGAAAAAGAAGATATCACAGTGAAGGCAATAGCAGGCAATAAAAACTCAGATACCCGACCAGTCCCAACTATCGCTTGGAATTCAATCTGGGATCCCAAATTTGCAGATACAACATAATATACATCCTGGCAACCCGGAAACCCAGACTGTCGGGCTGGGGGGAAACTGTTATGGAAAGATTCCTTAATTATACTAATCCTACTCCGACAGCAATGAATCAATAACTGAATCCCCAATATTCCTAAGAGGCCCAGAAGTTTGCTAAGGGGTTAAGCCAATAAGGTACACACATAAAAAAAAAATTCTCTCTCTGAGCTTTCACTGTGTATACATCTCACCCTTTTGCTATGTCGTTATTATAATAGTGTGTAATGATCCATTGATCTCTAAAGTATCTCCCTCATAAATACCTGTGAAAGGGAGCATAGGTCCAACAAAAATATACCAACCATTAGGTTGGACATCCTATTTATCATACCAAAACAGAAATATATCATGACTTTTGATAATATTGTTTGCATTTTGATGATTGAGTATTTGAAAACACTAGTTGATGGAATGATTTTAATGAATATGTGAATGGAATACTTTATGAGAACAGTGCTATAGTTATTATTGATTATGCCAAATGAATGTATATATTACGAATTATATTTTTGAATCATTTTTTTAAGGGAAGGACTTCTCTAAAACATCAGCTAACATAGGTATAGGTGTTGGTTAGGGATGTGCAAAATAACCATAAAAGTGGGTCGAACCATGAACCGAACCGAACCGCTCCATAAAATAACTGGTTTTAAAAAACTAGTTCATGAACCGAACCGGTTTTTAAAGAACCGGTTCATGAACTGAACCGGTTTAAGAACCGAACCGGTTTTTAGAACCGGTTTAAGAACCGAACCGGTTTAAGAACCGAACCGGTTTTTAGAACCGGTTTAAGAACCGAACCGTTTCCGAACCGAACCGAACCATTTTCAAACCAAACCAAATTAATTTTTATAAGTTTATTTTTTAAAATTTTTAATTTTTTTCTTTTCAAAAGAGGGTCGACCCGAACCGGTTCCGAACCACTTCCGAACCGGTTCCGAACCGAACCACTTTCGAACCGAACCGAACCACTTCCGAATCGAACCACTTTCGAACCGAACCACTTAAACCAATTCGGTTCGGTTTTTCAAAAAAACCGGTTCGGTTCGACCCATGCACATCCCTAGTGTTGGTTATGGTGCACCATCACTTATTTACCTTTTGGCGGGCAACCTATTATTACCATTATATTTTCGAACAAAGCATCTAAATTGACTTAGGTGAGAATATTCCATAGCCAAAACTGAACATGCATTTAAATGAACAAAGCATCTAAAAGCCTGTTTTAGTTGTATTTAAGTGCACTACTACTTGAACATGCATTTTATTTTAATAAAGTATTAGTTTCTTATTTGTATATATAAATTGAGGGAATTAAACTTCTTCTTTAACGGGAGAAGTTAAATCATTCCTCCACTAACATTGATCTTTGTCCCAAATCTTTTATTATTATTTTTTCCTCACTACTAGCGGAACCTACAAATTTTGTTTCGATGGCATAAGATCTTATTTCTCCTATTAAAGGAGATGTGTTTTACCCATAAATTGACTTTGGTATAACCAAACATTTCCTAATCACTGCTTTTCTAACATTTTACCAAATTCAAAAATTGGACAAAAAAAGTATCATTTAAAAGGACATAAATTGTGTCATTTAAGATTATTTACATAAAGTATGACCAGTCATACTTTATGTAAATCTGAAGAAAAAAAAATTTCCCTCCTCAATCATATCGCTAACGTGTAAAGTGAAAAAAATAATTTTTTAAAATTACACAGAGTATGACCGGTCATACTCCGTGTAAGTCACTAAAAGGACACAACTTGTGTCCTTTTAAATGACACACATTAAACCCTTCAAAAATATAACCCAAGTACATAATACGCTGTTATCTTTATTCGTGTACAATAACTTCCATTCAATATTACATATTCATCAGAAATTCCACGCACAAATACAAGGTTTAATACCATTTAATTAGAATTTTATGAACATAAAACAAACCTCCCCCTGCCATTTACTACCATTTATTTTCTCACCCACTTTAATTTTTAATAGCATTTTTGGTGGGGAATGGGTCCTCTAATATCACATGATTTTTTGTGAGACGATCACAGTCATGACAAATCAATGATTTTAATCATTGATTTGCCTATAACAAATTAATTTAAAATATCTTACACGAGGTCATGAGATCATTGTGGTATCTATCTCCATCCATAGCACTAACTAGCTAATGCGGAATTGCTCAAGAACCTCACCAGCTCTCTTCCCTGTGGTGATTGTCAGCTCCTTAAACTCTCCGTACTTGAATGGGTGATAGAGGCGTGCATGATTAGGACCCACCAGCTCTCTTGGGGCCTCAACATTATAATCATTTAATGGTCTCACTAATGCACCGATTGAATAACGAGTAGTTGTTTCCTTGCATACTACACGATGCTTCACATTATGAAATCTTCCATTACTCCATGCCTATACAAATATATATTTCAACAACATGAGTAAAATTTCCAAAATATTCCATTACTGATTTAATTCTTTCACCCTCATACACAACTTGAACATATACTGTCGTTATGCGCGTCTTGTATTGTGCTAATTTTTGCACAAGTCACGCATGGAGATAATGTGTAAATTTATCAAAAAAAATCATGTGTGTGTGTGTGTGTGTGTGTGTGTGTGTGTGTGTGTGTGTGTGTGTGTGTGTGTGTGTGTGTGTGTGTGTGTGTGTGTGTGTGTGTGTGTGTGTGTGTGTGTGTGTGTGTGTGTGTGTGTGTGTGTGTGTGTGTGAAAAAATGGTTTGTAAAGTGACTACACCTAAAGATTGATGTGGTTCACTATGTACTTCTCCGGAAGTACAAGAGTGCACCGTTTTTCACTGGTGTACGTCCGGGAGTACATAGTTGACCGCATCAATTTTAGATACAATCATGGTAGTTAAAATCGGGATTTAAATCTTAAAATCCCGATTTTAACAATTTATTTTTGCTAAAACGATTTAGATTTCACTTAAAATCTTTTCCAATATAAAACCCCGATTTAGACATTTACTTAAGTCCCGATTTTAAGATTTAAATCCTGATTTTAACTATTTGAATGATGTTAAGCAAGTTAGAAAAATTGTTGAATATAACATTGCTGA
The DNA here is from genome assembly GCA_032173675.1 of Gastrolobium villosum. NCBI lineage: Eukaryota > Viridiplantae > Streptophyta > Magnoliopsida > Fabales > Fabaceae > Gastrolobium > Gastrolobium villosum. The sequence goes on from JAVKPL010002229.1 coordinate 51,741, forward strand.
TGTTTCATTCGAAGATGAATGGATTGTGGAAAATGAAGGAACTTTATCTCATGATGAAAGTTTAGATGAAGACAATTTTGAATGATGTAGTTGAAGATCACGTGGAACAGAATGTCTTCGATGATAATAACTTGAATGATTTATTAGCTTAGACTCTTAGAATGTGACAATTGTATGCAAATGTATAAGGATGGTGGCATGTAGTATATTTTTCTTAATTTTTTTTTATATACATAAGCATATGTATATAAAAATTTAATTTTAAAGTGCAGGTAAAATTTACGATTTGTATTACGATTTACGATTTTTTATTCCCTTTCCGATTTTAGGTAAAATCCAGATTTTGACTACCTTAGGTGCAGTCACTGTACATCCGCTAAACCATATATATATATATATATATATATAGGAAAAACATTTTCTTGTGTTGCACGAGGATTTAATTCTCATGTTGTGACCCATTCGATTTGCGTGCAAAACTTTTCTTTTCTTTTTCTTTTTTTAATAAATGTGGGGCCACCACTAGTTGAGTCACAACATGAGACTTCAATTCTCATGCAAATATATATATATATATATATATATATGTATATATATATTGCATTGTTTTGGTCAAAAGGCAGATTTAATTTGATCCAAACAAATTTAAGCCCATATGAAACTACTTGCTTACTCGTGCAACATCTCCAACAATGCAAAGGAAAGACCCTGATTTGGGAGGGATGGCCACAAATGAGCCAGAGTCGTCGATAATCTCAAGACCACCAACATTTTCGTCATCTTGAAGTAGAGTTATGAATCCTGTGTCTGAGTGTTGTTGTACACCTAAAGTGCCTACAGCTTCAGGGGTGAAGTTATATTTGATAATCTTAAAATTGAATGGCCAATCCTCACAATCAGCACCCATTACGCCTAGCGACTCAGTCATTTTTTGCGATAAAATTGATGCCAAGTCACGAATTGCTTGGCCATATGCCTCTATTATGTGTCTGCGAAGCAAATAAACGCAACCTAATAAACCATTAAATTTGATAAAACCATGTAGAAGGATTAAGGGACTTTTTTTTTTTGGTAATCAAGGATTAAGGGACTTTACTTTTGAACATTTCAATAACACCTTTTAAGTTTTGGTCTATTTAATTTTCCCGGGACATTTCAAATGTGCATTACAATCATTCTATCAGTGAACACAAAAAATAAATAAATAATTTTTTCTTATTTATTTTATTTTGTATTCTTAAACTACTGATTTATTGTGTCTAAATTAAAAATAAATCAATTTTATAAAACATTAGTTTTAATTATTTTTGTTCTCCAAGTTAAAATAACATTATTGGAAAGCTGTGACCCACACCCCTAAGAATATTATGTAAAACAACAAATTTAACTCAAAAACTTATAAATCATTAAGTAACTGTCCTTCAATGATTTCATATTATAACTATTTAACACATCCTCTCTCGTATGAACCATTTGAGCTTAAGCATGCATATTGCCCAGACCCATTTTTGTGTTCTATCTTGTGCCTACTTAATTCTACTGGAAAGTGAGAAGCAACTCGTGATCCCTTTGTCATGGAGACTTTGATATCTTGTAAAGCAATAATTGAATCCAATAGCTTAAGTTTGTAAGTGATGGTCCTTTAATAATTTGTTAGAGAATAAAATATAAAGTATTAAAAAGATCATCACCTAACACCTTAAGGTTTTGAGTTGAAGTGGTTCTTAACATGGTATGACCACGAGATCGCGCGTTCGATCCTTACCGCCCTCCACTTTCAGGTGGAATTAAGAAAAGCACGAGACAGACCAAAAAATGGGTTTGTGCAGCACAAGGCAAACCAATAATGGGCTTGTGCTTATCTCCAAAAAAAAAATAATGGGCTTGTGCCATATCCACGCTTCAAGCCCAAAGGGCTCTTGCGTGAGGGGGTGTGTTAGAGAATATAATATAAATCATTAAAAAGCCATCACTTAACACCTTAGGGTCTATTTGGAGCACCTGATAAGGAAGATAAGATGGGATAACTTATCATATCCTACTTTTATCTCTTGTTTGGTGGTCAATAGGATATGATTAGCTTATTCTATTGTCTCATTTTATCCTATCCAATACATGATTTCTTATCCTATGGGGGGAGTTGGGTTAAGATTCAACAGGATAGGATATCAATATTGGATACCCAATATGTCCTCACGCTACTCAATATATTCCCACACTACCCAATATATTTGTATTTATTGCATTATATTTTACTTTTTCTTTTTCTTTTCTCCTTCTACATAATCTTATCATATTGTTAATCAGATGCTCATCAAACACATGATATGATATGGGCTTATAAGCCTCATATCATATCCTACCCTTATCAGCCCCATATCATATCCTACATTTATCCTATCCTGTACACCAAACGAGCCCAAGGTTTGGGTTGAAGTGTTTCTCAACATGGTATCAAAGCTTAAGTGACCATAAGGTTGCGAGTTCGATCCTCACTGCCCCTCACTTTCATGTGGAATTAAGAAAAACACAAGGCAGACCAAAAAGATTGGGCTTGTGTCATATCCACGCTTCAAGCCCAAAGGGCTCTTGCGTGAGGAGGTGTGTTAGAGAATAAAATATAAAGTATTAAAAAGACCATCACCTAACCCCTTAAGTTTTGGGTTGAAGTGGTTCTTTAACATAATTTTATATTAATCTCTCTAACAAACTTCTTAACAAAATTAAAACATCAAATGAAACAATTTAAAGAAAAAAGAAAAAAGAGAGAGGATTATAAGAGAGTAAAGAAACCTGTGGTGGGTTGAGACATTCAACTGAGAGCAAAAATCCTGAACTGCATGGGGTGATGAACACATATCATATATTCCTAAGCTCTCATATAGAGGACTGGTTTTAATCGATCCCACGTAGCCAGTCTCAGAGACTACGGATTTGTTGCGTTTTTTGATCTCTTTAGGAAGGTCATGTAGATATTTAGCCACGGACTTCATATCCGCCATGAGTGTTAATGGAATAGAATGGTTGATGATTCTGAAACACCCCCATTTTTCACATGCATCTCTTAGTTTGTTGCACTCCTCTTCCTCACAAAGTTGCTGGAAATCCACCATTGGGATGCTCTCCTCCACCATTTGTATTTAAAAAAAAAAAATGTTTTTTTTTTTTTTTTGTTTCTATGGACTTGGGTGAGGAGAAGGGATGTAAAAAAGATACCCTTTATATAGAAGCAATAATACCTAAACATCTTAAGTAATTGAATTCACATGCATAATATATTGAGGTCAATATTTAAGTGATATATAGGAGGTGATGCACATGTACGTTTCATCTATTCTGTAATAGTATACGAAGTGATATCTTAGGTGACAAGAGGTGATGCACATATGATGCAGATGCGAATGCCTATTTGTATTTAATATTGACAATTATACAAAGGAAAAAATATTTATACAGCCACTCTAAATAATGTTATTTACAACTATTTTTTATAACTATGTACTACCAATAGTACATAGTTATAGTATTAAAGTTATATTTTTTTCTCTCTCCACGTGCAGGTTCTGAAAAGTGACCGAGGAGAGAGAAAAAATAATTTTAATGTTATAACTATGTACTACCAGTCATACATAATTATAAAGGGTAGCAATAGATAACCTTATCTAAAATGATTATAGAAATATTTACCCCAACTTGTACAAATAATATAACATGAACTTCTTAGGGTGGTTCCTCCATTAATAATAGTATGCACCATATTTATTGTGTAAGGCTCAATGTCTGCCCAAATACCTCAACCACCATAACGATTGAAAAAAACTCTGGAAGAAGGTGGAGGATCCCCTCACCTTATAAATACACGTGAAGACCTCTTGTAATATGTTAGAGATTTTGAAGCTTAGAGCCTAGACTTTTTAAGTACCTCTAGAGAGAAGTTTGAGTATAACCTATTTAAAGAAGTTTGAGAATACCACCATTGTTGGTGATGTTTGATTATACCTCTAATGCAACTAGGGAAGTTTGAATCTTTATAATCTTTCCTTTTCATAATGAAAAACTATATAGACTAATGTTCCGCGATTTTTACTTCTATGTCTTAGAGAAGGTTTTTCATATTAAAAGATTGTTGTGTTTCTTTCTGTCTCTCTCACTTCTGCAATTTTTTCTTATTTCTCCTGCATGTTGGCCGACCTGGTAACTTTAAATCGATCTCTGAGTGCCGAGCTTCGAGCTCGACATGCCGACTTGCGAATTTCACATCCGCGTTGATTTGAGGGACCGTAAGACAACTTGCTTAGATAATGACAATGAAAATTACATCTCTTATTGTTATATATGTCCATTTTTTATTTACAACATCCAAAGTCTCCATAATAGGCGGTGATGTCGAAATATACAGCAAATTAACTAAATAGAATTTTGAAATTAAGAGACAAACGATAATCAATTATTTCAAAATTCAACCATCAATAATTCGAGTCTCAAATGATCCTGCAAAGCAAATAAAGTAAGAAACAAAACTTACAAAAATATCATTATAAATAAAAATAACCCTAAAACCAATGAAACATTTCCGAAATGCGAAATATACCTTATCTTACGTATTCAACCACTGCCTTCAATCTCAATGTATGTCGTTTATTATGTGGATTGACACGACACAACACTACTAATCTGTTAACCTCAAAATATGTTGCTTATTATACGGGTTAACATGACACTAGAAGAATTTTTTTACATCAATTTTTAACAATCTGAAAATGACATGAATTTAAAAACAGATCAATCCAAATACAAATTTATCGTGTTGTATTAACGGTGGTACTGAAAATTGTTACCCTGTAATCAATTAGAGACCTTCATGCATCAATGACGTTCGTGCTTATTTTGTTTGATTCTTTTAACTTTGCTAGCTAGATGCTCTTTTGTTCTTTCTGTATTCTTGCAGCTTTACCAACAACCAAACCTAAAATAAGATAATGATTTAATATAAAATGACGGGATAGATTATACTTACTACCTATTTTTCTTACTACCTCTTACTACCAAATCTTAACTGTTAATTTCCGTCAATCTAACGGTTATAATTTATGGGATCATATTTATTAATTAATTATTAATTTGCAATAAATTATAACCGTTAGATTGACTGAAATCAACGGTTAAGATTTAGTAGTAAGAAAAATAAGTAGTAAGTATAACCTTTCCCAAAATGATAATGGATATGTACCAAATTATGCAAGATTTTATTATTAATTAGAAATCTCGAAATACTTAAGAAAGTGAGGGTGGTAATGTTAGCAGTTTGCTAGTTGTCCTATTCGAAATTCTTTATCCAATGATTTGTTATATTACTGACTCATGGCGACCCACACATAAAATTAGCCATATAATTAGGATTTGATTAAACTCTCAATTTCATCCTTTAAATTCGCAACACTTAACAGGTAAACGCATTGTTACCCTTTTATTATGTTTCGTCTATCTTACAACAACTTGAGCAATTTGCTTAATACCCATTCCTTGTTTTCAAACTTTAATTTCTGTATTCTTTCATGATATTCGTGACTATTTTCTCAATCACATCAAACAAGTGCTTATTGTAACAGCCCGTGTTAACCCGGATTGTTAACACACTATCGTATTAAGCCACGCTTAATTAAAATGCGGAATAACTTTTTCTTTAATTCAATTATGACGTCATTAACTTAACCAACTTGATTACTTAATCATTTTCATAAAAATACTGTCTGTATGTAAATTGCAAGACAACTAACTGAATACCTCGTACATAAATATAATGTGTGTATCTAGAACCGCAGGACTACAACACGCAGCCTGGGTCGAAATCCTGATACATTAATTACAACAGCGAATTAAAAGACATAATCAAACCATGTGGCATGGACAAACCCCATGCTCACCAAATAAGGCAACAATGCCCACAAACAGTCTCAACATAACTTAACAGAAAACATAAACGGCAGTCAAATAAACAGCATCCATCATGTCAGCAGATATACAGATAATCTAGCTCAGCTCTGGCCTCCTGCCACCTGAGCCCTCAACATTACCTGAACCTGAAATAAGCGTCCCCAAACGTGGGGTGAGATCTCTAACAAGAAATCTCAGTAAGACAAGGGGTCCTCAAGGAGTCTCCACCCCAAGCTCACTTACATGTGTAATATAAGTTCAAAAACAGTATTTACAGTATAAGTTCCAAAATCATGCGATGCAGCAATTAATCATGTCATGTGTGCTTTCAAATCTACTGGCCAGAGAAATGTAGGAATACGTCTATGCCTACATGAGTACATGGATACTACCTGCACCTCACCCACATGCTTCTCCATCTTGTATGTACTACATACTCAGGATTGCCGTCTAGGTGGACACCACATGCATATCATAATAGCTCATTACATATAAACGGCTCAACAGCATTTCAAAATAATCAAAGCATGTAACACAGCATGAATAAACCCATCCCCATGGGACATGGTGGAACATCAAAATGGCTAAACCGAGGACACGAAAGCTTACCTTGCAAGCTAGCTATCCAAGCCAAGAGTCCGCACAAACTCAAAGTCCAAACACAGCAGAATCACAATCTGTTTTAGATCAATAATTATATCAATATTAATATTCTAATATTTACAATGTTAAACTAGACATCTTGAGGTTTCCAACGATATACTTTATGCCTCAATCGGAGTTGTATAACTCCGGTTATGATTTTCGCAAAGTGACTGCTGCCAACTGAATTTCCAGCAACCAAGACGCGACTTTAAAGTAACACTGAGATCAAACCACTTATCCAATGGCTACGAAATTTTACAGGGTTATAGCCTTATGTGTTAGCTACACATAGGTCCAAACGGCACTCGATTTGGAGCTCTGTAGCTCAAGATATCGAATTTTTATCGAAACAGGTTCGTTGTTGTCCCCATATCCGGATATGGATATCCGGATATCATATCCGGATACTGATATCCGGATATCTGCCCGACAATATCCGGATATCTCACGACAGAATGCATTTTCTGCATTTCGTGAATATCCAATCCATAGGTTCAACTTTTTAACCGATTAAAGGCACTTAAACATGCATTTCTAGGTGTGTTTAACCTACCCCACCCTTAAGTTATTAACTTAGCTCAATACATGCATCAAGGTTCCATTTTTAAGCATTTAAACCCATGATCATAGTTGGTATAACTTACCAAAGCTCAAAACAGAGGCAAGTTGTGCTCTTGGAGCTCTCCCAAGGTTCCTCAAACTCAGCCTAAGTAGGAGCACGAAAATGGCACTTCAAGGTGGGTTCTTGCACCACAAGAAGGCACTTTGAAGCTCACAATGACTACCACAAAGTAGCCATTACTAAAGCTCCAAACTCATGCTCACTAACTACCCCTCAACTCAGAATGATAGCCACAATGCAGCCCCAAGGCTTACTCTCACCTTCACAAGTGTTTAAACAAGCATGAAAGGTGATAACTTGGCTAAAGAATGAAGAAGGAAGAAGAAGAAGAAGAAGAAGAAGAAGAAGAAGAAGAAGAAGAAGAAGAGTGGCAGCTGCAGCAACTCACGTAGGAAAAGAATATGGCCTAGGGTTTTGTGCCCTTAATGAGTCTATTTAGAGGCAAGCCACTTAAACGCGCAGTATTAGCCTTAATCGCAAAATAAAAGATCTTGATCCCAAACTTCGGATTCTAGACCTACGCATTTTTCTAAGATTTTTCATATTTTTATTTTATTTTTCGGAGCACCTTTCCGGTACGCGCTTTTCCATAGCCGGTATCAGTTCTGGCATCAGATTACGTCATTTTGACTTGAAACTTGTTTTACAAGTCCTACATAATATTCTAGTAATTATCATGCATTCGTTATAATTTTCCGGGATACTTTTCCGGTACGCATTTATACCGAGTAGCAGAACCGGTATCTGCGCTTTTCTTCCGAAAAGCGACTTTCAGCATTTTTACTCACTCAATATAATTATCTAAGCCCATTAATAATTATTAGGGTCAATTATGGAATTATTTCCTAATTATCATAATTAATTCGCTAATTACCTTAATTAGCGGTGCGGGTTCTTACACTTGTCAATGAGGACAACATGCATTCACATGGATACACGTCAAGTAGCTGCACATTTGCATAAATCAAGTATAATTTCCACGTACATATTCATAGAACTCTGTTCTTGGAACTAAACAGCCCTTTGGACATATCATATAATTAGTACAGCCACAACATATCATATAATTTTTCTTTAAGCATAATAGATGACAGTGTTATTCATTTAGTACCATCAATGAAGCAATATCTTACAAGTCCCACATTGGTTGTATAGGAAGCTAATGTGGGGTTTATAAGGCCTTGAGCACTCCCACCCTTTGAGCTAGCTTTTGGGATGGTGACCTCAAGGTATGTAACAATTGATGCTTTCATTGAGAGTTGTTTCCACGGAAAGGCCTACTTATTGGCTGGGTTAAGGTGCATTTGGGCACTGAATACTGATAGGTTAGTGAAGTCGCCCTAAAGGGGGAAAAGGCTACTGTCGGGTCAGTCTCGATAGAGTGAAAGCTGCCGTGGACGTCGGCCCCTTAAAGTGCATTTGGGCACTGAATATTGATAGGTGAGTGAAGCCGCCCTAAAGGGGGAAGGGCTACCGTTGGCAGTGGCGTAGCCACGTTGTGGTAAGATGGGGCCCGGGCCCCTGCTGATTTAAAAAAAAATATTATTATTATATATAATTTTATAAATAATTATTATGTGGCCCCTTCTAAAGTTAAAATTTTGCCCCATCTATGCTCTCTCTCAGCTAATAGCCTAATACATTCTGAGTGGAGTTGGAAACCCCAACAGCATCTTCGTATTTGCTTGATGTTATCTCAAAGTTAGAGACCCTAATGATATTTGCTCTTAAATTGGTGCTTTTTTATTCTGAAATTTTTCTAGTTTTCCCTGTGATTGATTTTATTTTTTGAAGATATGTTTGTTAGAGTGGAGTGCCTTTGAGTGTTTTGGTCTTTCATGTTTCCTTAAATATTTGAATCGTCTTTATGACTTTATACACTCTCTTCATAAATTATGAAAATATGCAGGGTCTTGATGGCTTTTTAGATAAGTATGCTAGAGTTCATGGTAAAAAAAATTTCTAATAAATTTGTGTAATTACAATAAATATTTTGATAATTTAATGTGTCAATTTTTTTAGCCCCAGTTAAAACAAAATCTTCGCTCCGCTACTGACCGTCGGGTCAGTGTCGATAGAGTGAAAGCTGCCATGGACGTCGGCCGTTAAAAGAGGTGGCAATGTTGCCTTGGGCACTCCCACATTGGTTGTGTTAGGAGAAGAGTAAAAACACAGGATTCAATTTTGTTTGGAGAAGCGTAAAAAACACGAAATATTCACCAAGGCTGAAGGCTCTCATTCTCATTCAACCAATCGAATTTTGAAATACAAAAGTTGTAACTATGTAATAGTCACATTAAACGTCACAATAAACTCTCATAAAAAAATAAAAAATAAAAACGAAAATTTAAACCCACATAACTCCTGAATTAAAACCCACATAACTCCTGAATTAAAACCGGACATTTTAACGTTTATCTAATAACACTCCTCCATAAACTTAAATGCTTCTTCCATCTTTCATGTCAATCACTCTTTTGCAATTTTCCAGCGCTCCTTCCATCTTTCATGTCAATCATTCTTTTGCAATTTTCCATCAGTAACGTCGGTAGTGGTTTTGTGAAAATATCTCTGATTTGTTCTTGACTTGCCATATGTAATAACTCCACATTTCCATGCATCGACTCGTTCTCCTCTATCAAACTTCAAGAGTTTACTCGTTCTCCTCCATCAAACTTCGAGAGTTTTGCACCAGGTTCCATCGGAGTTGAAACATCAAGACTTCCCGCCTTTTGCTTGTATCCTTTTGCAGCAAGTCACGTCTTGTACCGTTCTATGTCACCTTGAGCTTTCATCTTTCTCTTGAACACCCACTTCACACCAATGGGATGACTTCCTTTCGACAATTCCGCTAACTCCTATGTGTTGCTGCGGTCAATTGCTTTAATCTCCTCGTCCACGGTAGTTTGCCACAGCGACGCCTTGTCTTCTACCTCTACCTGCAAACACAGCGACGCCTTGTCTTCTACGTCTGCCTGCAAACATTTTTCTTGCATGCTTCTCAAATTCAGCTTATACATGCGATCTCTCCCCATTTCAACTCGAACGATCAAACGCCCTTGCTTATCTTTCAAGTGTAAAATCTAGTTTTTCTTAAGTACCGAATAACCTTTCTCCATGAGTTTTCCTATACTCAAAATGTTGCTCTTGAGGTCTGGTACGTAATACACATCTCGGATTGACCCGACTAAGCCATCCTTTTGTAAGAAACAAATCGTACCTTGACCTTTGACCTCAACCTTCGACGCATCTCCAAACGACACATGTCCAGTGTAAGAACCCGCACCGCTAATTAAGTAATTAAAGAATTAATTATGATAATTAGGAAATGATTGCATAATTGACCCTAATAATTATTATGAGGCTTTAATAATTATAACTAGTGGGTAAGAATGCTGAAAGTCGCTTTTCGGAAGAAAAGTGCAGATACCGGTTCTGCTACCCGGTATAAATGCGTACCGGAAAAGTATCCCGGAAAATTATAACGGATGCATGATAATTACTAGAATATTATGTAGGACTTGTAAAACGAGTTTCAAGTCAAAATGATGAAATCTGATGCCAGAACTGATATTGGCTATGGAAAAGTGCGTATCGGAAAGGTGCTCCGAAAAATAAAATAAAAATATAAAAAATATTAGAAAAATGTGTAGGTATAGATTCCAAAGTTTGAGATCAAGATCTTTTGCGTTGCTATTAAGGATAATACTGCGCGTTATGGCTTAAATCCCTATATATACTATCATTAGAGGGCACACAACCCTAGATACCAGAAAAACCTGCGTGGAGGGGGCTGCTTCTGAGTGTGAAGCACTGTTCCATTGCCTTCCTCACCATTTTAGGGTCAAGTCTTCATCTTTTGCTTGACTTCTTCCCGTTCCTCTTCATAAACACTTGTAAGTATCCTTGTGGGAGTGAAAGGAGTGTCTTTTGGCAGTGTTCAGCTGCTGTGTGTGAGGGTGGTGGGCTGAGTTAGTGAGCTTGAGTGGCTTGAACCCTTGGCTTGGCATTGGTGGTGCCAAGGAGCCATCTTGTGTTGCAATAACCCACCTTGGAGGTGCCATTTTCGTGCTCCTACTTGGTCTGAGTTTGAGGAGCTGTTGGTGAGCTCCAAGTGTCCTCATTCCCCTGTTCTTAAGCTTTGGTAAGTTATACCAACCTTGAGTTTGTGTTTTATGCTTTAAAGATGAAGTCTTGGCATGTAAATGGGTAAAATGAAGCAACCAACACTTAAGTGAACTTGTATATGCTTAAAAATGGATCCTTGGTCGTGTACAAGTGTTAAAAGTTGGACCTTTGGACTGGATATTCACGAGATGCAGAAACTGCATTCTGTCGTGAGATATCCGGATATTTGTCGAACAGATATCCGGATATCGATATCCGGATATGGTATCCGGATATTCATATCAGGATATGGGATCTGGATATCCGGGTATGGTATATCCGGATATGGTCAGTGTGATATCCGGATATTGCATATCCGGATATGTCCCAAGAAATATCCGGATATTCTGGGATTTCACAGAATAGTAGCTGTGTTGTGTGAACAGTAGGCTATTGGGGGTTTGTGGACCCTAGATTAATGAAGTTGAACTTCTGTAATTAATGAAATAAGTCAGAATCACATGATTAAGGGCTTATGGCTTTGTTGGAAGCCTTAAGACGTAAAACGTAAAGGAAAGGCGTAGTCTTTAAGTTGTATGCTTGTGATGCATAATTAATGATATATTATTGGTCCATAACAGATTGTGATACTGCTGTGTTTGGACTTGAGAGTGGTTGGACTCTTGGCTTAGATTGATTACTTGCAAGGTAAGCTTTCGTGTCCTCGGTTTAGCCATATTGTGGTTCCACCATGTCCCATGGGGAGATGGTATATGCATGTTGTGTTACATACTTTTGATATTTGGAAATGCTGTTGAGTTGTTATATGCAATGTGCTTTTATGATATGCATGTGGTGTCCACCTTTACGGTAAGCCTGAGTATGTAGCACATACGATAAGGTGAGGCTGTGGGTGAGGTGCAAGCGGTGTTCCTTGTACTCATGTGGGTTTAGACGTATTCCTACATTTCTCTGGCCAGTAGATAGTAAAAACACACATGGCACGAATATCTGTTGCACTGCATAGTTTTGGAACTAATATTGGAAATATTATTTTTGAACTTATATTGCACATGTAAGTGAGCTTGGGGTGGAAGATCCTTGAGGACCCCTTGTCTTACTGAGATTTCTTGTTTAGAGATCTCACCCCACGTTTGGGGACGCTTATTTCAGGATCAGGTAATGTTGAGGGTTCAGGTGGCAGGAGGCCAGAGTTGAGTTAGACATATCTGTGTTATGCTGACATTGGATGCTGGTTATTGACTGCTGTTATGTTTTCTGTTATTATCATGTTGAGACTGATAGTGGGCATTGTTTCCTTATTTGGTGAGCATGGGGTTTGTCCATGCCACATAGACTTGTTATTGTCTTCTTTAGTAATGTTGTATTAAAGTATCAGGATTTGTGGTCCAGGCTAAGTGTTGTAGTCCTGTGACTTTAGATACTCACATCATATTTATATATGAGGTATTCAGTTATTTGTCTTGAAATTTACATACAGGCAGTATTTTATGAAATTGATTAAGTAATCAAGCTGGCTAAGATTAATGACGTCATAATTGAATTAAAGAAAAAGTTATTCCGCATTTTAATTAAGCGTGACTTAATATGATACTATGTTAACAATCCGGGTTAACACGAGCTGTTACATTTTATGGTATCAGAGCACTTTCTAGGGAAAAGCCTGTATGTATTGCAATAACTTAGGATGTTTCGTTGTGTGTCTACTTTGCGTTCTCTCTGATTGGTGTGTATTATGATAATGCATATGTGACCACATGGCGTGGGCCTGATCAACTCATTCTATGTGTAACTTGTGCAGAGTCATGGTGCCACCAAGGAAGAACCCGAGTACGAGCGAGGATCAACCGGATCCTATCCTAGCTGCATTAGCTGAGATGCAGGCGGCCCGACTAGCCGACCAGGAGGCCATGAGGTTGGCAAATCAGGCGATGCTGGACGCCATCAGAGAGGCGAACAGGCGAGCCACCGCTGAGGTTCTAGAGGAGAATCGGATGGCCAACATGACTATGATTAGGGTCATGTTGGAGGAGATGAGGGCTGGTCCTGCTGCGGGCCAGTGTCCTCCACCACCGCCACCGCCTCCACCTCCACCTAGTCAACAGGAGGACACCCAGAGCCATATGGGTGAGGGTAGCCACTTGACGGGGGCTATGCATGTCGTTCCTTTTTTTGCTGAGGATCGTGATGAGATCGACCGCCGGCTAAATGCTTTCCGCAAGCATAAGCCACCTACTTTCGATGGGTCCTACGACCCCATTACTGCTGCTAGATGGCTTCAGGCTCTAGATAAGATATTCAGGGTGATGCAGTGTTCAGACCCGCAGAAGCTGATGTTCGCCACATACATGCTTGAGGGCGATGCCCACAAGTGGTGGATGAACACCTCACAGGTGTTCGAGATGCAGGGGCACGTGATGACATGGCCATTCTTTGAGGATTGCTTCCTTGGTCGATATTTCCCTTATGACGCTCAGAAGAGGAAGCAGGGAGAGTTTGACTGGTTGGTGCAGGGCTCGTTGTCTGTTGACGAGTACCTGGCCAAGTTTAATGAGCTGGTCAAGTTTGCTCATTTTCGTATGGCGAGGCCGACTCCTATTTTTCTTGCTGCTAAGTTTCGGAGGGGACTTAATGAGGACATTGCTGGACATCTTACTGGTTCTGCTTCGAGAGACTTCGGGGCTTTGGTACAGCAGTGTCGTGATATTGAGGACTACTGCAGAGCGAGTCAGGCCAAGAAGACCAAGACTGAGGTGCCGCAGGGTACTAGTGGTTCCGCTTCCTGGAGAGACAGGAAGTTTGGGAACAAAGGGAAGGGAAAACAGTTGGCGGCTAAGCAAGCGCCAAATCAGCTCAAGAAGACTTCTGCACAGGGGAACACAGTGAGACCTCCTACTCCCAGATGCTCGGGATGCGGGAAGTCACATTTTGGGCCGTGTGCTACAGGCCAGCTGATATGCTTCCAGTGTGGCAAAGAGGGCCACTATTCCAGAGATTGCCCGACGGCGAGAGTTTCTGCAGTGCAGGCAGTGCCATTGCAGATAGTTCCTACTGGGGCACCAGCAGTGCCACCTACTACGGGGCGTGTATACACCCTTGACCGTCAGCAGTCGGACAGAGCTCCGAACCTGGTCAGATGTACTGTTACCATTGGTGGTTCAGTTGTTGATGTATTATTTGATTCCGGGGCAACGCATTCATTTGTTGCTACCCCTATTGCTGTGGGGCTTTAGTTGCTCAGTGATGTGCTTTCTCCACCGATGCAGGTGACCACCGCCACCGGAGAAAAGTGCTTGACCTCCACTGTCCATCGTGATGTATCGTTTCAGTGGGATGGCCGTGACTTCTCGGTAGATCTGATAGGATTTCCGATGGCCAACTTGGAGATTATTCTGGGCATGGATTGGCTGTCCAGAAACTGTGCATTGATTGATTGTTGTGCTAAGAGAGTGGTGATGTCTCCGGGTGGGTCCATAGCCAGTTCCTCACCGTTCGTTTCAGTCCTGCAGGCGAGGAGGGCCTTGAGAGCAGGGGCATTTGGCTATGTCATGCGGGCTCAACTTCCTCACTCCGAGTGCCCGTCCAACACCGGTGACAGGTGAAAGTCTCACAAACACGTGCTCACCCTCACTGAACTCCAGTGGATGATGCTTGACATCGTAGTAGCTCTTCTGGCGATCCTTATTCAACTCCTAGAATAAGGATCATAAGCACCATTTTATAGACTAATTACAAATTAATCAAAAATTCAAAATTATTAAAAATCTTAAAATTAAGGAAAATTCCTAACGTACATGTAACGATACCTAACATACAAAATAAATAAATATTTACAATTAAACCATTCAAAACACGTCTCAAATCTTATATCTCAAATCATGCCAAATGTGTTGTTTTCCTTTTCTTGGCAAACAAATCACAATCAAATCTATTGCTTTATTAGGACTTGGATTCGATTGTAATTTGTTATATTTCAAATTACTGCTTCTTTCGAAATTGGGCCATACTTATTGGGTCACAATTCTAGTTTGACTCTGGGCTTCGTGAATCAATGGTTAAGCCATGTATAATAGGCCAAGATAGGTTGTGGAAACTCACCATATATCAACCTAGAATGGAGTGGTGATGCTTTCCCAAGCTTATGTGAAGTTAGAACACCTCTATTTCCCCAAAACACAAAATCACTCAACACTTTCCGTGGAGATATCTCTCACACCAAGGCTCCTCAAGCAGTTTTGTTCTCCTTGAAAAACTAAGCAATTTGCCTTCCAACACCAAAGTGTTTTATCAAACAACGCAAAAGCTAGGTTTTAAGGTTGGTTAGCAATGGAGGCTCACTTTTGGGGTTGAAGAAAATGAGGAATCGAGGAAGATGATGTATATGGTCTTAAACTTCTCACTTCAATCACTTAAGTAAACTTACTTTATGCTTTTTGACTCTCTTCTCAATAATTCCTTCTATGTCCTTTCTTCTTTTAGTAATATCTACTAGTCATAACTTAGTACTTAAAATGTGTGATTTATTCATAAATCTCACAAATTAGCCTCTCATTAATTTATTTCAAAATTTTGGGTAATTATGGTTGTAATGCAGTTTCTACCGTAAACATACAGTGATAGTACTTTTCCACTGAAAAGTAACTTAAATTATATTTAATTATAATATTATCTCATTACCTCATATAATCATGATTAAATCATTAATTATATATTAATCTCACTATTCTCAGGTTAGGGTTATTATACACATGAGCCTCATACACTTTTATGTGTATATAAGAGATAAAATTATCTCATACAATATGAGAAGCATCAAATGGGTCATATATGTAGGCAAAATGTAATTAATGTTAGCAAATTGTTAACCAATTGGGCCTAATCGGAGTAATTTGTTCGTTGATCTGCATATTTTATTTATTTATATAATTGAATTTCAAACATAATGATTGTAAATAATTTATTTAATTTACTTTTATTAAAAACTTGAATTATTTTTGGACAACTGCATATATAATTTACCAAGAAGACATGAAATTATAAATTATTGTGGAGTGGAGCATCCGTCTTCTTGCCAGCTTTATTTTTTTACATCTCTGTTGGTTAGGGATGTAAATGGGCTGGGCCGAGCTGAGTTTTGGCTTTGGCGGCCCAAGCCTACGTAAAAATATATTGAGCCTATCTGGTCTATCAGCCTATCAAAGACTTAGTTTGCAAGCCAAGCCCGGCCTATTGTTAAAAAATAAAAAGCCTACTATGACCTATGAGGCCTTTTAGGCCTACGAAGTTGTAAATTAAATTAAAATAAAAAAATATATATCTCGTTCATTATAAGATAATGTTCAACCAAGATCCAAATTATAAAAATTCTCAAATGTTTTTTAACAAGAACACACAAATTTTTAAATAATATTCATGACAACAATCAACAAAGATCCAAATTATAAAAATTCTCAAATGTTTTTTAACAAGAACACACAAATTTTTAAATAATATTCATGACAACAATCAACAAAGATCCAAATTATAAAAATTCTCAAATGTTTTTTAACAAGAACACACAAATTTTTAAATAATATTCATGACAACAAAGATTTTTATTTTTTTTTGCAGCTTTGACAATCTTCTAATGAGTCTTCTTCTCTTTCTCCTACTTTGAAACACTTCAACTTTTTGAGTATATATTAAATATAATAAATATTTTTTAAATAAACAGACCGGCCTACAAGCTTTGTAGGCCGGGCTTTGTGTTGTTGGCCTACGGCCTATTTATTTAAAAGGCTTTCCTATAAGCCTAGGCCCACTCAAAATATTAAATAGGATGGGTCAAGTAGGGCCTAACATAGGCTAGGCTGTAGGCCGACCTAACTCATTTACATCCCTACTGTTGGTGATATGTGTCTCCCCATCCATAGCAATAACTACTTAATGCGGAATTGCTCAAAGACCTCACCAGCTGTCTTCCCTGTGGTGATTCTAAGTTCCCTGAACTCTTCATATTTGAATGGACGATAGAGGCGTTTATGATTAGTGTCTACCAACTCTTTTGGGGCCTCAACATTACCATCCCTTGATGCTAACACAAATGTACCAAATGAATGGCGAGTGGTTGTTTCCTTACATATTACACGATGCTCCATATTGCGAAATCTTCCATTGCTCCATGCCTATATAAAGATAGGAAAAAATAAATCTTATGTTGTAGGAGAATTCAAATCTCGTGTCATAGATACATCAAGTGTGGGACTCACCTTTTAAAAAAACAAAAAAAATGAATGGCACACCTTTTTATGGTGAGTGTAAGAAGGGTTTGTTTTCTCATGCAACATGAGAAAAACAAACCCCATAAAGATATATATTTCAAGAGCATACATGAAATTCACGAATGCCAAAGCCAAAATAAGATTTAATATAAGCCAAAGTTCTATGTATGCTTACATGACCAACATCTCCAATAATGCAAAGGAAAGACCCTGATTTGGGAGGGATAGCCACAAAAGAGCCAGAGTCATCCATCATCTCAAGACCACCAACATGTTCATCATCTTGGATCAGAGTTATGAATCCTGTATCTGAGTGTAGTTCTACACCTAATTCACCTACAGTTTCTGGGGTGAAGTTATATTTGACCATCCTAAAAACGAATGGCCAGTCTTTAAAATCAGTACCCATCACGCCAACAGACTCGGCCATCTTTTGTGATATAATTGATGCCAAGTCATGAATTGCTTGGCCATATGCTTCTATTATGTGCCTGCCAAGCAATAACCCAAACTAATCGACCATTGTTATAAATATAACTATATTAATATTTTTACATAATTGATTCAAACTCAAAAGCGTAAGTTGAAGGTCACATTAATAATTTTATATTATATTTTTTAATATGTCTGCTTAATAAAAGTTTTTTGGGTTTGAAAGATGGATATGCATAAAGTCTCTACTTGTCTATGTTAAGAAATTTTACAATATTTAATCATTATTATTTTTAATAAAATAGGGACAGTGAAGAGTTACATTTACACTAATACCATATAAGGAGCGAATTTATTTCAAAAGTTTAATTTATTAAGTAAAAATTACATTAATAGTTTTAAATTATATTTTTCTAACAGAATCGTTAGTATTTTATAAAGTTATTTAATTTAAGCATACAAAAAAAATAGTTATTTGATTTAGTTTTTTTGGTCGTACGGGAGCCTTTTAGAGGTATTAACATAAATCACTATTTAAATTCTTTTGTTAATATTTTGCGAAGTTACTTCTCTTTTGTGAGAACACAAAAGGATAGAGGCGCCTAACTTTTAAAAATTGGACAGTTTTGATTGTGCTTTTTTTTTCTTGAAATTATTTCACAGAGTACTTAATGAAAATGTGTTTTCTGTATTTTTTTTTATTTTTTAAGTTAAAAGCTAAAACATAAAATAGAAACAACTGAAATATATTTTTTAAATTTGATTCTCAAATTAAAAAGTAAATATAATTTTTAAACTATTTTTACAAAACAAGTATTATCAAATCAATTTTTTTATTCTGAAAATTAAAAAGTTATTTATGGAAACAGAATTCAAAGAGGTCCATGTTTTTTAAATTTAATTCGAAAAACTAGAAAAATATATATACTTTTTAGAGTTATTTTTACAAAACGGATATTATTAAATAAAAGATTTTATTTTTTATTCTGAATATTAAAAAACTATTTTTTAAAATAGAATTCAAACGGACCCAATACACTTTTTAAGTTTTGGTTTATCTTATTGGGAAAGGATATTATAACAACCAAGTTTGTGTTACTACTATGTTACTACCAGTCAATCTCACCGTTAGGTCGCTTAAGTTGATCCAACGGTTATATTTATTTTCATCTTTGTATGGTAATGATTTCCCAAATTTAATATTTTATATTTATTTTCACTTTTGTATGGTCATAATTTCTCATATTTAATTCTTTTACTTTAAATTTGGGGAATCGTGACCATACAAAGATGGAAATAAATATAACCGTTAGATCAACATAAGCGATCTAACGGTGAGATTGACTGGTAGTAACATGGTAGTAACACAAACTTGGTTGTTATAATATCCTTCCCCTATCTTATTAGGGTAAAGTTATATTTACAAATTTTCTATCTACAAACTCTTATAAATTACATTAAGTATGACTAATCATACCTCAATCAAGAGTGTATGACTAGTCATACTTAGTATAATTTATTAAAAAAATGTGTAAAAAAAAATTTGTAAATGAATGATTCTCGATCTTTTTATACAGGACACTTGAGAATACTAGTTAACAAAATCAAAACATGAAAGAATTGTAAAACAGAGGATTTATTGAGAGAGTAAAGAAACCTGTGGTGGGGTGGGACATCCAACTGAGAGCAGAAATTGGGAACTGCTTGTGGTGATGAGCTCATATCATATATTCCTAAGCCTTCATATAGAGGACTTGCTGCACTTGATGGCACGTAGCCACTGCCACTGATGACGGCTTTGTTGCGCTTTTTGATCTCTTCAGGAAGGTCATGTAGATATTTAGCCACGGATTTCATATCAGCCATGAGTGTTATTGAAATAGGGTGGTTGATGATTCTGAAACACCCACATTTCTCACATGCCTCTCTTATTTTGTTGCACTCCTCTTCCTCACAAAGTTGCCGAAAATCCACCACCGGGACGCTATCCCCCATCTATGGACATAATATTCAATACGAAATTATATTCATACATTGTGTTAAGGAATCACTTCAATCCAAAATCTTAACATGTCATGTGAGAACCTATTTAATGATTTATATTATATTCTCTAACGCACACCCTCACGCAAAAGCCCTTTGGCTTGAAGCGTGGATTATGCACATGCCCAATTTTTTATTTTACTTTTGTACTTTTTATATTAATTCCACTTTAATGTGGGGGGACGATGAGGATCGAACTCGTGATCTCATGGTTACTCAAGTTTTGATACCATATTAAGAAATCACTTCAACCTAAATCCTTAAAGTGTTGAATGAGAACTTTTTTAATGATTTATGTTATATTCTCTAACACATTGATGCGTCTTAATAAAGCCACTCTTCAAGTTATGGATGATAATTTCCAATACCAAATTATCATGAATCATGATAGAAGAAATATGTATTGAATGGTTTTCAAATTTTTGCCATATTCGTGTTGATAAAACTTAACTGGAAAAGAAATATCATGTTATATGTCTATCTACAAACACAACACTAGCTCGTATTAATTTTATTCTTTTTAAATTTTTTGTGTCGTGTAATATCGTGTCATCAAAATAATATTTGGGACTTTGGGTACACAAATTATTTGTGCCTTGTCCACTCACATTATACGCAGGATAAAATTCTTATATTGTTTTGATTGTTTCTCCTATTCTGTACCAGGAAAGTTGTATTTTCTTTTCTCAAAATATAATGTAATTATTCTCTCATTGCATACAGATAAAAGTAGTAATATCTTTCAATTTTGTAAAATATTTTCTACTCTTATCCGTAACTTTTTTTCCTTTTCGAGAGTTAAGGGTCGAGTCGAGAGGTTTTCACGTTAAATAATGTTTTCAGTTTCTAATTTTTCTTAACTCTGTTTTTTATGAGTTATATTGTCTCCGTATGCCCAACATAATCCGAATTGCATATTAAGGGGAAGATCTTTGGTACTACCCATGCACCAAAAATTCGGTACATCTTTCACTTATATTATGACACGTGTCGTACTTTATATCAAATAATCTCTCTCTTAATTTTAAAATAAATTATTTATTATTAATTTGACAAAAAATAAGACATATGTCACAATATGAATGGAAGATCACCGAATTTACGATGCATCGGTAGCACCAAAGAAATTTCCCCACACTAGATTGTTGGAAGGCAAAATCTAAAAAACCATTCAACCCAGCTTCATACTTGAGTGTATTGCATGGCATTTTAATCAAAGATTTATATATCATTAAATACAAATAATGTTCAACCATTTAGCTCAAAAAGAAACGCAATGTGTTTATGTTTCCTTACTAAATAATCCTGTATGGGTAAGCGTTATCCTATCCAAGATTGTAAAAATCATATTTTACTATTATATAGCCTTTATTCTGTACCCAGAGAAAAATGGAAAATACTATATGAAATAACATTATTAGAATAGAAAAAAAAAAACTATATATAGAATATTAATAGTGAATTCTCAATCCTAGACTGTGCACTTTGAACAATTCAACAATGACATATATTGTGCTTTAAACAAAATACAAGTCATCATTGAACAGGAAATTACGGGAAATATATGAGCATATAATAAAAAATGATTTAGGTAATAAAAAAAATAAAAATAAAAGTACAAGGTAAACGAATGATACCTTCATCCTGATAATTATCGAGCACTCTCTTCTCTTTTTATGCAATGGGACTTCAATTTTACAGTAGGATTTCAATATCTACAGACAATATATAATATAGAAAACATGATAACAGTTAGATGTAAAATTAGATAACAATTTAAAAAAAAATTAAAACTAATTATAATCTCATTAATCTGCTCTATAATTAGAATGTTGGAATTTCGAATTAGGAATAAGAGAGCCTGCATCATATTTCATCCCATTGTTTTTTATCTAATTAATAAAAGGGAAATGTACTTCTCCCTAGAGAGGAGTTTTTTTCGGCAACTTATAACTCTGTTTTACTAGTAAAATATAATTGTGATTTTAAAAGTTTTTTTTCTCTCCTCATAGAGCTGTCGGCTGAAGTGGTGGAGAAAAATAAAATAATTTTAATATTATAATTATGTCTTAATGTAAAATAGTTGTAATTAGTTGTTGCACAAAATCTAAAGGGTTAAATGTGTGTCATTTTAAATGATACGACACAAGTTGTGTCCTTTTAATTTTTTACATTATGTAATACGGGTAGTACATAATTATAATATGAGAAGTTGTCTTTTTTTCACTTCATAACATATTATAACTTTTCATATTATATTTATGGGGAGAGATCATTTGACTCCGGAGTAAGATTTATAAGTCTTACTCCTTATCCTAACCGTTGATTTCCGTCCATTCAACGGTTATAGTTTAGGAAGTTATATTAATTAATTAATTACACTATAGATGACAACCGTTGATTTTCGTCCATCAACGGCTGAGATGGGTAGTAAGACTTAAAAGTCTTACTCTTGAGTCAAAAGCACCCTCCTCATATATATATATATATATATATATATATATATATATATATATATATATATATATATATATATATGGGTCAGGATCATTTTACACCAGTGTAAGTTACACTCTTAATCTTGTCCGTTAATCCCACTTATATCTAAGGGCTTAAATTTTTTAGTAATGTGAGCCATTGGATACAAGTGGATCAATGGTCAAGATTGAGTGTAAGACTTCTAACTCTTACACTGGTGTAAGAATATCCTGCCCATATATATATATATATATATATATATATATATATATATATATATATATATATATATATATGAGATAGGATCCTTTGACATAAGTGTCAAATTTCAAATTTGACACATCATATGAGAGTCGTTAAATCAAAAAAGATAAACGACGTTACATGCTTACAAATCAGAGTCGTTGATCTTTTTTGATCTAATAGCTCTCAGATAAGGTGTCAAATTTGAAAATTTGACACTAGTGTCAAAGGATCCTGCTTATATATATATATATATATATATATATATATATATATATATATATATATATATATATATATATATGAGGGTTTTTTTGACTCAAGAGTAAGACTTTTAAGTCTTACTTCCCATCTCAGCCGTTGATGGACGAAAATCAACGGTTGTCATTTATAGTGTAATTAATAATTAATTAATTAATATAACTTGCTAAACTATAACATTTGGATGGACAAAAATCAACGGTTAGGATGAGGAGTAAGACTTATAAATCTTACTCCGGAGTCAAATGATCTCTTCCCTATATATATATATATATATTGGGCAGGATATTCTTACACCAGTGTAAGAGTTAGAAGTCTTACACTCAATCTTGATCATTGATCCACTTATATCTAATGACTCACATTACTAAAAAATTAGAGCCCTTAGATATAAGTAAGATCAATGGTCAAGATTGAGATTGTAACTTACACTGGTGAAAAATGATCTGATCCTATATATATATATATATATATAGGGGAGAGATCATTTGACTACAGAGTAAGATTTATAAGTCTTACTCCTCATCCTAACTGTTGATTTCCGTCCATCCAACGGTTATAATTTAGGAAGTTATATTAATTAATTAATTATTAATTACACTACAAATGACAACCATTGATTTCCATTCATCAACGGCTGAGATGAGGAGTAAGACTTGTACATCTTACTCTGAAGTCAAAAGAACCATCCCCATATATATTTATATATATATATATATATATATATATATATATATATATGGGAAAGGTTATACTTACTACTCTTTTTTTTTACTACTTTTTACTAACAAATCTTAACCGTTGATTTCCGTCAATCTAACAGTTATAATTTATTGCAAATTAATAATTAATTAATAAATATGATCTCCTAAATTACAACCGTTAGATTGACGGAAATCAACGCTTAAGATTTGGTAGTAACAAATAGTAAAAAAAATTAGATAATAAGTATAACCTCTCCATATAAGTATAACCTCTCTCTCTATATATATATATATATATATATATATATATATATATATATATATATATATATATATATATATATATATATATATATATATATATATATATATATATCCTTTTCCTAAATTGGTATTCAAATACAGAGCAACAGCAAAATTTCTACACGATTCTATTGTAAAATAAAATCATTAGATAATCGTAATTTACTTCCTTACAAGTAACGTTAAGAACAATGATTCCTGCAAATTGCGTAAAATTAAGTCTTACTCTTCTCAAACCTTTTTCCGCGAGCGGATCTTCTTATATGTATGATGTTATTTGATCACAATCACTCTCGTTAATGATGAAATAAAAAAGAGACAATATATAATTTTTAAATGAATAACTGCAATCAAATAATATGACCACATAACAACTTTTAAGGATGAGAAAATCCACTCCCACACATCCTATATTCCTAGGCTGCCAAATAAGGAAAAAGTGTCTATCATTATAGGATATAAAAAGTTATGTCATTTTAAACGAGAGAAAGAGATAAATCATAAAAAAAAAAAAAAAAAAAGTTTTAAAAATATGAATTCCACTTCTTCTTAAAAGTAAAGGAAGTAAGATTTATCATTTGAAATGACAAGTTTTTTTTTTCCATAAAATCATGAATTCCACAGAAGACCAACGATTTAGTGTTCAGCACCAACCCTGAATATAGAACCAAGTGGAAAGAGAGGGACCGTACTATAATAATCAGTGATATCAGTTATAAAAACCCACTGAATATAGAAAGGATGAGATCTGAGTTTTCGGGATCGAGAGGGTTTCAGGGTTCGAGATTGATTGCAATTTATGATTTGGAAGAGTTGGAAGAGCAAATGAGAGGGAAAAGGATGAGATCTAGGTGTTTGGGAAGTGGGAAAAAAAAAAAAAAAAAGTAAACAGGTACCGGCAATATCCACGAAATCCTTTTTAATCAATAAAAAGGACTAAATTAGTCTCATACAATGATGAAAAAATGACTAAGTAGTACTTATTATAATTGGTGAGCCTTTTTTTATAATTTTAGGGACCAATTTGATCTTTTTTTATCGCGAGATACTAAAAAGGATTTCGTTACCAAAAATGTTTACTCCAAACAAAAAAATCATAAACATATGCAGATCTAATAATCCATAACAGATGCAGATGTGAGAAAAATTTATTCTATGATTTTACCTTCTTAGTGTTTTCACTTTAAAGCTATAATAGATGCAGATCCATTCACGCAAATCTATCAACGAAGAGCTTTGAGCATTATTCAATAATAAAAAGGTCAGATTCACAAATGTAAAAGGAAGAAGATTTTCTTGTTAGGATTTAAGAAAAAAAAAAAAAAAACCTTACCGCTGCACTGAGAAAACTGAGTGTTAGGTTTTTTTGCTATTCCCTTTTTATAGATATTTTCGCATCGTATTACGAAATAAAAAGACTGTAGGATGCCTTGTGGTTCATGTCATCCTTGTTGTTCCTTTCGTCATGTTTGAAATTCAAAACTTTTTTTTGACTTGCGTGTCTTGCAGCAGGTTTGTTTTTCAAACTAATATTAAATGCAATTGACTTATTATGCGACTTGAGCCGAAAAAATTAAATACAAAAATGTTAGAAACCCATTTACGAATCGCAATCAAAATGGAACGGAAAATGTCGCACCTACTTTTGCAAAATTTCTACAATATTATATATGCACCCATTTTTCTATACATCTCACCAATTAAAATCAAACACCAAACATTAATACTGATATGTAATAAAGAAAAGTAGAATCATGAATACATATTCATCCGGTGATGATATATGATATATAATTTTCAATAATTTTATTATAAAATTTCGAAAGGCCATATAGCCTTTGTGTTCAAATCAGGTATTTTTTTATTCAACGTAACTTTTTGATATCTACACGCTAATATATATCCAAATCAAATTTGGTCCCAAAAAAAAAAAAGGACAACAATTATTTGATGTAGCTATTCTTCTATATTGAAAGAACATGGAAGAATACCTTTGGTCAAAAAAAAGGACAACAATTATTTGATGTAGCTATTCTTCTATATTGAAAGAACGTGGAAGAATGCCTTTGGTCAAAAAAGGACAACAATAATTTTCTGTAACTATTCTTCTATATTGAAAGAACATGGAAGAATAGCTGCAGCAAATAATTGTATAAGTAATTATATCAATTAAAAAGTTATATCAATTTGATTACCAAAAAAAAAAAAAAAAAGTTATATCAATTAGCTTAATTACTTCGCGAAGTGCATGGCTAACTGAAAATAGGACATTGCATTTCTGAATATTCACGTAAGCAATAAACCATTCTCTACAATTCTCTTAAAAAACTTCTATTTTCTTCCAAGAGTTCACGAGCTTGCTCCTATCGACTTTCCACTCAATATCATAAATTCATCACAAACTTCTCTCACAAATACAAGGTTCACTACTATCACTTACACTTAAAAAATTTATCTTGAATTTTATGCAACATGTGTTGGAAATCGACACACATACAAATTAAAAAAACGAAAAAAAGAATTTGACATAGTGGTTTACCTTGCTTCACCCAATGTAGGCTACGTCCAGCTTGTCTGTACTATATTCACCTCACCGCCACTTTTTACAAGTCACTCGGTTTACAAGAAAATATAAATAGGATTTAGAAAACCTTAACAGCAGCTATTCATGGGCTCAAACCCAAATTACTAAGTAAAAGAAAATTACAATATGTCAGAGGCCCACAACAGTACCAAGCCTCTATGGGGCCAAGGGCACTGCCCTCTTACCTCCGCCGGGGCGGCTCCCCCGGACTCCAGTTGCCTTTTTGCTGACCCCGCTAATAAAGGCCTTCATCAGTATGCAAAGTATGAGCCATCTCAACACCTTCATCACCTTCCTACACCTCTTTTTATGCAAATGCATAATTGGCAAACAAAGACATTAATTGAAATCATAAATTTTCACAGAGTGGAAAGGTTAGAGATTTGAATTCAGGAACAGTCTCCTTGCAAAACCATACAAATATAATATTAAGTACAAGAATTAACCTCACCCTTACAATCCCTAATTGGAATTTATTGAAGAGTAGTTTACTTTTTAATAGCTTTATTGATAAATCTTTCTCCATTCATGTCACTAGTTAATGCAAAAATGCTCAACGTCACTAGTTTTCTTTCCCTGTGGTGATTCTCAATCCCTCAACTCTTCATATTTAAATGGGCGGTAAAGGCATGCATGATTAGGTTCCACCGTGGATGACCGATTTCAGGTGGTTCCAACGGCATTGTGTTTGTCTCTTCGCGGCAGTTCTTTCTCTAGAGTTTCATACTTAGATGAGTTCGGGTGATGGCGTGACAGACGTGACTGCTAGGGTTCCTAAAAGTTGACTTAGAGTTTCTTGCCAAAGTTTGGCTTTTTGGGCCTTTGGGTCCATGACCACCATAAAGGGGCTTGAAACAGAACCTATGAACCAAAAGGAAGGAGTAGATGAGCTCAGCAATTTTATTTTATATATTTTTTTTAGGAAACCATGGATTAAAGTCTAATTTGTAATTATTTTATTTTGAATAAACTATATGATGTGATAACATGCTATATAGAATAGCTGGTGCCATATTGTTGCATAACTTGTTATTTACATGAACATAGTAGTTATTATGTCTTCAGGGACTAATATGATATT
Source organism: Gastrolobium villosum (assembly GCA_032173675.1). Classification (NCBI taxonomy): domain Eukaryota; kingdom Viridiplantae; phylum Streptophyta; class Magnoliopsida; order Fabales; family Fabaceae; genus Gastrolobium; species Gastrolobium villosum. The sequence goes on from JAVKPL010002229.1 coordinate 79,459, forward strand.
TATTATGAGGTAATTTGGATTTTTAGAATATCCTCGAAAATTAATTAAAAGTTATTATTATTTTTTCTAAAAAAAAAATATTGATTAATAATTGAATTAATATATTTTGGATAATAAAAATCAAGACAAATGATCCAAAAAAATTTCTAAGATAATTGTTTATTTTGCGAGTAATTTGTGGGTCTCCAAGCGCACTGATGCTCTCCGGCAAGTATACCGATCGCACAAGTAATAAAGTGATAAATAAAGTTCGTCTCCACAGGGATTGGAATCGAATATCAAATAAATTTTCTCTTACAGAAAGGAAGAATTCAAATAATGTTGTGACAAATATTGTCAAATTGAGTGAAATTAAAAGTAAAAACTTGTTTTTGAATTTTTATATTGAAGAATAAAATAAGAACAAAGATTGATTTTTATGAAATATGAAAGAAACATTGCAGCCAGGGTTCATTCACCAAATGATTCCCACTTTTTACTCTGGATTGATTTACAATAATTATCTATATAATTACTCAGATAAATTATCATCTAAAAAAGATTTAATAGTTAACCCTCAATTCCTTGTAGGGTTAACCCTTTAATCCCATGAGGAACCCCAATTCCTTGCAATGTTACTCATGGGATCAAACAATGAGCGCGATAATTTAAGCATCTGCAATCATATAATCGTCTATTCCTAGCACGCATACAGATTGTTATCTTACCCCCTTTCGAGATCAAAACCCCAATATTCCTATCTAGAGTTTTGATCCTCAGAATATCCCCAACTATCAGATCGATCAATTCTAACAAAGGGAATATCAAATTTGCACAAAGTAAAGATAAAGATAATTATTAATCAAAAAAAAGATAAAGATAATTATATAAATTAACAACCATAAATCAATCCTTCGTATCAAGGGTTCATATATGGATCGTGACCCTGACTACAATAAAAAGTATCTAGCCAATCAACATCATGATTGCTGATCTAAAATTCAACATAAGTTAAAATGAAAGATAAAGAAAATACAAGAACGAGATGAAGAACGAAGAACGCCACAGAGCTCCTCTCCTCCTTTCCTCCAGTGTCCAGATCTGCCTCTGAAATCTGTGTCTGTCAGAATGTGTGACTTAATTCTGCAAAATTTCCTTTTTATAACCTTTTCTTTTCTTTCCAAAAATGCCCCTCAGAAACACAGTAGATATGTTCCGCAAACCGGTGCCAGTTGGCGCCGGTTTGGCGCAAGTCAGCGCCACGCTACTGCCTGATTTGAAAAGTCAGAACTCAAAGCTCGTAACACGGCGCCAGTAGGCGCTACTTGGCGCCACTCCTTCTCTCTCTTTGGGCGCTAATTTGCGCCAATTTCTTCACTAATTTGGGCGCTAGGTTGCGCCATTTTCTTCACCAATTTGGGCGCTACCTAGTGTCATTGATTCTGGCCATTTCCTTCTTGGTGTGGCGCTAAGTGGCACCACTTTGGTGCTACTTAGCGCCACTTTCGTGCCTTCGCTGCAAAGTTCATAAACTGGCGCGAGTTCGCGCCAGTTCGGTGCCGATCCGTGCCATGCTTCTGGGACTTGTAGTGTACTGCACCCATGTAGAATTGTATTAATAGGCTTTTTATAATTCTCACTTATTTTTCCTGTAAAAATACAATTAAAAGGTGAATATTATTGACATACAAAGAATCAATATAATTAGAAAATATGTATTTAAATTTTTCTCTTATGACTCTATTCTTATCAATTTAAACACAGAAAAACCACACTTGCCAGAGGCACATCAAACCATTCACAGATTTAAACGTTGTTGTCCCCAGCAATGTACAAGACTCAATCCAGGAAATATTCTGTTAATCCAACATAACAATCCATAGACACTTTCAGACACAATATGCTATGCATGTCTGACTCAATATCATAAACTTCCAATATTATCATCAGCTTCTTAACGTTGCAAGTCTACATTGATTACCCCTTACACAGATAATAATATTATTCACTCACTCTCAGTGTTTAAGGGTATCATGAGCACTCAATTACTCAAAGCTATAACACTACCATATGCTTGATCATATTCTCAAAAATTCTTAAAATTGAAGAATCAAACATATGCAGCAATTGATCAAAAGGACTTCACAGGTTGTAACTTGGCCAGGATAACATGTAGGAAAATATGGATAGTAGTTCAAATAATAATGAGATTGAAACTGATATTATTTCACTTTAACGCATTCAACTCAATGGTTTTGCTCCACTAACATTCCCACAGAATTTCGGGAATTAGTTCCTCTCAACCACCTTTCATTTTTACTTTTTCTTGCTTTTCACTTTACCCTTCCTTTTTTTTATAAGGGTATATATGAATTTTTCATCCCTTAATTCCTTGACCTTTGTGGAGCTTACCTCAATTTCTTTATTTTATTTTCAACACATTCAGTGATTCAATCTCAACCAAGGTAAGTCATATGGGTATTGGCTAATCCATCAGTCAGGCCACATGTCATTTATCAAGAAATCAGTTCAGGCTCAAATGGCTAGCAAGGGAAAATTTCATACAGGTGGGTTATTTTTGGCTAATAGCTAATAAGAACAAAATGCCTTTATCATATCAATCCATGCATGCATGACAGAGAAACAAATCAAGTTCTAGAGTATTACACAGTGAGGCCTCTCAACAAAAATTTCAGTGTTTAGGCTCAAAACCTCGCAACTATGGTATCAATACAGACTCAAGAAAATTGACTTCAGACATTATCAGAATTCACAATATTAACTCAGAAAAATGAGCAATCATGCAATCTAATTATGCCTATGCAATGTTAAGCCAGAAAGTCATACAATATATTTCCTAAAATTCAATTATGCAAATTAACAAGATGAGCACATTTAAATCTGGGATTTGCTCAAAACACACAAAAATTTTTTATATAAATAGCACACAAAATAACTATAAAAATAACTAAGAAAATTAAAAGAGTTAGAATATCTCCCTTGATAGAAGAATTGCGGTTCTAAGGTGCAAGACTACCATTCCCAGATTTAGAGCATTGTTGTCCTCAGCAATAATTAAACCACAAGAAGGAAGAAAAACCTACACAATAGAACAAACAGTGGCATATAGAAGAAACTATAATGCACACATTAAAACATAAGAGAAAAATATACCAACATGAAATAACTAAAAATACGAAACAGAAAAATAAACTAATATACAAGATCTCCATCAGCAAGGAGATATAATTAGCCCTCTATATCATCCCCCTCAGTAGTGTGGGATGACTCAGCACATGGAGGATCTGGTGGTACTTGATGCCTTGGTTTATGAGACCACTATTCCCAGATTTGATCCAAACCATGGATCCATGTTAAGAATTCTTTGAAACTTTAATTTTTCCGAGAGATAGAGTCTCGGTGTCTCTTGTCAAATTTCAGCTCTCGGTATCTCTTCCAACTCGTATCAAAGAATTTCACTCCTTTCTTTCTCTTTGCCTTCTTCTTCATAGGATTACACCTCCTTTGGAGCGTCCTTACCCTTTGACATCTTCTTTTAAATTTTTAGGAATATCCTTCACTTCCACTTTTGGGGTTCCATCTTCTTTAGCCTCATTTTTGAGATTTTTAGAAACCTCAACCCCTACATCTAGTTCTTCCTTTACAACTCCAAGACTAAAATAATCTTCTTTGTGAGAAGACTGTTTTAAAGAATCAAAGACATGAATAGTAACAATCTCATCATTCATTCTTAGCTCGAGCTTCCCACTTTCAACATCAATCAGTGCTCGAGATGTAGCTAAGAAAGGTCTACCCAGCAAAAGAGGCATTTCAGCCCCCCCCTTCCATATCCAACACTACAAATCAGCAGGGAAGATGAACTTGTCCACCTTCACAAGAACATCTTCTATTATTCCACTAGGCTTTCTTACAGACTTATCGTCAAGTTGAAGAGATGCCAAAGTGGGTTTCAATTCAGTAATCCCCAAGGAATTACACACAGAAAGGGGCATCAAATTAATACTAGCCCCAAGATCACATAAGGCTCTACCAATTTTGGTGTTCTCAATTTCAATAGGAATATTGAAGCTCCCTGGATCATGACGCTTAGACGGGAATTTCTTTGTAATTATAGCACTACACTCTTCAGTGAGTGTCACCGTTTGGCACTCCTACAATTTGTGCTTCCTTGACAAGAGATCCTTCATAAACTTGGCATAATTGGGCATGCCAGCCAAGGCTTCAGCAAAAAGAATATTTATCTGTAATTTCTTGAAAATATCAAGAAATCTGCCATACTGTTGCTTTTGAGCATCCTTCTTGAATCTTTCAGGATGAGGTGCCATGGCTCGCACATATTCAGGATTTAGCTCAAATTTCTTCTTTTCAGCAACAATAGGTGACTCTTTTTCTTCACCTTTCTGAAGAGATGTCTTAACATCAGAAGGAATCTCCTCTTCTTTTTCTGGCTTCTCAACCTCCTTAAGCTTTTCATTAACCTTCACCCTTGTGCTTTGCTTTTCTAGAGCTGCTACCACCTTACCACTTCTAGTTGTTATAAACATACAATTCTCCTTGGGAATTGTAGCTGTGTTACTAGAGGAAGTGCCTGGATTTCTATCAGCAACTTGTTTAGTCAGCTGACCAATTTGATTTTCCAAATTCCTGATAGAAGCATTCATGTTTTTAGTATTGGCTCTGGTCTCTTCCATGAAGGCATTGGAGTGTTGAGCCATTTGTCCAACTAACCTCTCCAAATCAGAAGGTTCCTTAGCTTGGACTTGTGGAGGATGCAAGTAGTTGTTAGAATTGTAATCAAGTCCTGTGCCTTGACCTCTCCTCTGAAAATTGCTATTTCCAGGAGGAAATTCTGATTCCTAGGAATGTTTCGTGGTGGAGACCTTTGCTCGTACCATACTCCATTCACCTGCACTTGTTGAGGAGAGTCAGAAGATAATAAAGATGAGCATTCATTGGATTCATGCTCACCCTTGCAATATTCACAAACCACAGCTGCGGCTTGCATAGTGAAAAGTTGCATCTTGTCCAGCCTTGATGTCAATTTTGCTAGCTGTTGTGCTAACAATTTATTCTCAGCCAGAACCGCATCATTGTTATCCAGGTGTAGAATACCCCTCTTAGGCTTAGTTGTCAAACCTTCATTTTCATTGGCAGCCATTCTTTCTATCAACTCTAGAGTCTCATTTGCTCTCAAGGATTTGATGCTACCACCTGCTGCACCATTTAGCACCATCCGAACATCAGGTTTACACCCATTGAAAAAAATTCGGACTTGATCACCATTAGTCATGGGGTAATGAGGAAATCTCCTCATTAGATCCTTGAAGCGGTTCCATGCTGCACACATAGTTTCACCCTCAGCCTGAGTGAAATTGGTGATATCATTCACCATTTCGTTATATCTTTCCATGGAAAAGAACTCAACAAAGAACTTATTTGATAGACTTTCCCATGATGGAATACTTCTTGCTGGTTGTCTTTCCAATCAATTCAAGGTCTTCCCTTTAAGAGTAAAGGGAAACAGTCTCAGCCTGACTGCATCATTGGACACCTGGGGATGTTTAGTGGAGTCACAGATCATCAGAAATCTGTCAATGAACCTGTGAGTGTCCTCATCAGCCTCTCCACCAAACTGAGCACGCTCTACCAACTGAATATTGGCAGACTTGAGCTCCCAATGGTTGTTACTCACTTCTGGATGAACAATGCTTGAATTTGGTCTGTTGAATGTTGGTGTAAGAATTGTATCCATGAGCGGATTGTCCACTTCATCATTATTCTCAACCATTGTTTGTGTTTCTTCGAACAGAACTCCCAACTCGTTGAATGCAAGCTTCTTCCGAGCAAGTTTTCTGTTCCTTTTTTCTGCTCTAGTGATTTCCAAATTAAGTGGAAATTCTGGGATTGTACCTCGCATACAACTCAGAAAAGAGATCAGTAGCACTATTCAAATAATAAAAATAACAATAAAATATAAAATAAATAAAGAAATATAAAAATATTCACAAATATGCACAAATCCAATCTTAAAGATCAAGATTATATAATATAAGATAAACCAATCCCCGGCAACGCCGCCAAAAAAATGATGCTCTCTGGCAAGTATACCAATCGCACAAGTAATAAAGTGATAAATAAAGTTCGTCTCCACAGGGATTGAGATCGAATCTCAAATAAATTCTCTCTTACAGAATGGAAGAATTCAAATAAGGTTGTGACAAATATTGTCAAATTGAGTGAAATTAAAAGTAAAAACATGTTTTTGAATTTTAATATTGAAGAATAAAAATAAGAACAAAGATTGATTTTTATGAAATCTGAAAGAAACATTGCAGCCAGGGTTCATTCACCAAATGATCCCCACTTTTTACTCTGGTTTGATTTACAATAATTATCTATATAATTACTCAGATAAATTATCATCTAAAAAAGATTTAATAGTTAACCCTTATTCCTTGCAGGGTTAACCACCCCGATTTCTTGGAATGCTTCTCATGGGATCAAGTAATGGGCGCGATAATTTAAGCATCTGCAATCATATAAACGTCTATTCCTAGCACGCATACAGATTGTTATCTTACCCCCTTTCGAGCTCAAAACCCCAATATTCCTATCTAGGATTTTGATCCTCAGAATATCCCCAACTATCAGATCGATCAATTCTAACAAAGGGAATATCAAATTCGCACAGAGTAAAGATAAAGATAATTATATAAATTAACAACCATAAATCAATCCTTCGTATCAAGGGTTCACATATGGATCGTGACCCTGACTACAATAAAAAGGATCTAGCCAATCAACATCATGATTGCTGATCCAAAATTCAACATAAATTAAAATGAAAGATAAAGAAAATACAAGAACGAGATGAAGAACGAAGAACGCCACAGAGCTCCTCTCCTCCTTTCCTCCAGTGTCCAGATCTGCCTCTGAAATATGTGTCTGTCAGAATGTGTGACCTAATTCTGCAAAATGCCCTTTTTATAACCTTTTCTTTTCTTTCCAAAAATGCCCCTCAGAAACACGGTAGATCTGTCCCGCAAACCGGCGCCAGTTGGCGCTGGTTTGGCGCAAGTCAGCACCACGCTACTGCCTGATTTGAAAAGTCGGAACTCAAAGCTCGTAACACGGCGCCAGTAGGCGCCATAGGGGCGCTACTTGGCGCCACTCCTTCTCTCTCTTTGGGCGCTAGTTTGCGCCAATTTCTTCACTAATTTGGGCGCTAGGTTGCGCCATTTTCTTCACCAATTTGGGCGCTACCTATCGCCATTGATTCTGGCCATTTTCTTCTTGGTGTGGCGCTAAGTGGCGCCACTTTGGTGCTACTTAGCGCAACTTTGGTGCCTTCGCTGCAAAGTTCGTAAACTGGCGCGGGTTCGCGCCAGTTCGGTGCCGGTCAGCGCCATGCTTCTGGGACTTGTAATGTACTGCACCCGTGTAGAATTGTATTAACAGGCTTTTTATAATTCTCACTTATTTTTTCTGTAAAAAATAAAATTAAAAGGTGAATATTATTGACATACAAAGAATCAATATAATTAGCAAATATGTATTTAAATTGCTCTCTTATGACTCTATTCTTATCAATTTAAACACAGAAAAATCACACTTGCCATAGGCACATCACGTACTGTAGGACCATTAATCAAATAATCAAGTGAAGCCCCATCGGATAAACATTGTTGGATTTTATTAGATTGGACCTAGATAATTATGGAAGGAGATTTAAATTAAGAAATTAATTTAACCTCCAGGCGCATTGTGGGCCTATTAATAAAATAATTATGTGAAGCGTCATCGGATAGCATGATTGGATTTTGTGATAGCCTTAGTAATTCAAAAGTTTTAATTAAGTATTGTACAGCCTATCGCTCAACAATATTAAGTTATTAAAGATAATTTTGAAATTAAACAATGAATTCGATTAAGCTTATGAAAATTCTCAAATAAAATATTGAATGGGTGAAAGTTTTAAATTAATTAATTAATTTTAAAACATGCGTTCTCCATTAGTGGGTTTATTAGTCAAATGGTTACCAGTTTACCACTGAATCCCGATCGGATAAAGATAATCAAATTTCACTAGATTAAACTTTAATAATTTCAAAATTTTAATAAAGTATTATACAGCCCATCATCATCAATATAATGCTTGGATATTAAGGATAATTTCGAAATTATACAATGGTGAATTACATTCAACTTTGGTAAAATTATTAACCCTCCCATCGAGGCTCTGGCAATGGCACCGAAGGTCCAAATAACAATTTTAGTTTTTACAAGTGACTTGCCCATCGTAAGCCTTGCAAAGAAAACTGAAGGATTGTTAACAATAAAAAGAGTAGTTATGAGAACCTAATTGCATTTTATTTGTTTATTACATTTTTTGTAATTGTGTGCCTTGTATGTTTTTCAGAAAATGACTTCCTTCAATCCTTTAAAAAAGATTTTGAGTCAAAAACTTCTAGATGGTACCAACTATGAAAAAGTGGAAATCAAACCTTTATATTATTCTAAAACATGAAATGCTGAATTTTGTCCTTACCATACCAAAGCCATGGCCACTACAGAGAATGCATCTGAGAAAACTAAGACGCATTACTCGGATTGGGAGAGGGCAGATATGGTAGTTCGTTGCTATATTATTGTCAATCTTTCCAAACACTTTCAGAAGCAAGTGTACATGGTTAAAAGTGGAGTAGAGATGCTTTAGATTCTTAATGACATGTTTGTTGTGTCTAGCAACTCTGCTAGACAAAACGCAATTAGTGCAGGTTTTGCTAAAAGTCTTGTTCAATCCAAAGGGAGACCTAAGAGTGGTAAGAAGAACAAAATGACTTGATTATCAATTGTCAAACCAATTGCTACAAAGAGCCGCAAGACAAGTGCTTCAAGTGCGGACTGAAGGGATAATGAAAGAAAAAATTTCCCAAAGGTGATGAAAAGAACCAGACATGGGTAAATTAAGGATTGGTCAGTGAATGAATCATTGATTCAGGAACCGCCGATTATGTTTTCTACTCTTTGTAGTAGTTCAAACATGGCATGCATGTCAGCAGTGGATAAAGAAATTTTAAGCTTGAAAATGAGGAACTTGTTTTTGCATTAGCAGTAAGACTTGTTATTTAAAGGACTTTGGTTTTGGGTTCCTTTGTTCCAGATTTCAAGAGGAATTCAATTAGTGTTATTTGTTTGGTTAAAACATGGTTTGACAATGCAATTGATTCCTCAGTTACATTTTAAAGTTCATCTTCGTCTTGTTTATTCTAGTACATTGTTTAAATAGTCTTTATTATCTATGTCTTATATCCCATTGTATTTATTATGGTGAATTAAAAGGATGAAAAACAAGAAAATTCACCAAAGAAATAAAAAGTTTCAAATGAAATTTATCTTTGACATTTATGATTGAGTCAGATTACCTCAAATAGGAAACGTAGTTTTTTTAAAGGAATAACTGAAAGTTCCATGCTCTTTGAACTAAAAGCCACATGTAAATGCTATTTGGAAGGTAAAATAGCTACGTAACTTTACATGGTCAAGGGTATTTCTGCAACTATTCAACTCGAATTGCTACATACTGATGTACATGGACCAATTAACGTTCTAGCCATAAGAGGTTATGAGTACTTCATTATATGAATGGTTATTATGGATTTGGACAGATGAACCTAGTGCGCAATAAGTCTAAAGTTTTTGGAAAATTTCAAGATTTTTAAGTCTGAGGCAGAAAAGTATCTAGGTGTTCAATTCAAAACACTTTGCTTTGACTGAAGTGTTGATTAATGTCTGGTAAGCTCAGGTCTTACCTGATTTAAGAGTGGATAGTTTTTAAAAATTGTCAACTCTAGGAATGCGTTGGTTGAATGAAGTTGCAGTATGCAAAAATCAAACATTTCTAGACTTAGTTAAGTCATGTTCAGTTATTCATCCTTGCCAATGTCGTGCTGGGAGATGCCTAGGAGAAGGCAATATACCTTCTTAACTTGGTTCCATCAAAGTTTGTTGTAAAGACACCTAAAGAATTATGGAAAGGGTGCAAGCCCAGATTATACCATATTCAAATTTAGGGTGCTACGACATATTTCCTACAATAGCAGTCAAGTAATATGAAATTTTGTATGAAAGTGTGCATGTGTTTTGGATACCCTAAAAGAACCGAGGATGAGATCTTATTTAGTCAAAAGGATAGGATGATCTAAGTGAACACCCACGTGATTTTCTTAGAGGAGGACTAGATGACAAATTATAAGCCCTTGAGTAAGGTTATTCTTGATGAGACTTATCTCATATCAAAAATTTCCAGGATCTCTAGAAGCTTTATCCTATGCTCTCCCTTAATTGCTCAAAGAGGGGAATGATATGCATCTAGGAGATATACCTTTACGTGAACAAACACGGGAACTATAATTGAAAATTCAACATGATAGTATATAAGTGAAACTAGTAGAAATATTAGTATCACATGTAGAAGAACAATATCAAGGAGTTGTTGCAGATTCACCATTTGACCCAATCTTGGATCTACCTGTAGATACACAAGATCTAATGTGGTACATTCGTAGTAGGAGAGAACCTTGTTAACTCTCAAGTTGTCTCTTGTTGAGTGACGTTGATCCTACTAGTTATGATAATGGACTATAAGATGTTGTTGTTTAAGTGTTACTCAAGCTATGAACCAAGAGGTGGAATACTTGTATTTCAACTCTGTTTGGTCTCTAGTAAAGGCATTAAGAGCGATAAGACCCACTACTACAAAAAAACAGGCATTTAGCGGCGGTTCATTTTGGGTATACGCGACGGTTACAACCGTCGCTAAATGCAATTTTGCAATTTGTGGCGGTTGTAACCGTCGCGTATACCCAAAATGAACCGCCGCTAAATGCCTATTAGTATAGACAGGAAGGTGAGAATCTTTAGCTCAGAGGCAATTTTTGCGAAACATCATGCTTGAGTCTATCTATATTCTCTTAGTTCTTGTTACAAGTCTTAATTGTGAGATTTTATCTTGGGATTTGGATATCAAGATATCTTTTTTTTGGAGATACGATATCAAGATATCTACAACAACTAAAAAGGGATTACATCTACTCGCCATAACTTAGCACTTAAAATATGTGATTTACTCATAAATCTGACAAATTAGCCTATCATTAATTTATCTCAAAGTTTTCGATAATTATGGCTATAATGCAATTTTGACCGTAAACTAAAAGTAAATGTAGTTTTACACTGAAAAGTAACTTAAGTTACATTTAATTAGAATATTATCTCATTACCTCATATAATCATGATTAAATCATTAATCATATATTAATTTCACCATTTCCAAGTTATGATTATTGTACACACGGGCCCTATATACTTTTATGTATATGTAGGAGATAATTTTATGTTCTACAATATAAGAGACATTAAACCAAGGGTCATATGTAGGTAAAATGTAATTCATGTTAGCAAATTGTTAACCTATGAAGCACCGACACTTCAAGACCCCTGACGTGTCGTGTCCGACACTTCCCGACACTCCCGGACACTCCGACACTCCCCGACACTCCAACAAGCGTTATAGAAATTCAAAAAAAAGTTTAAAGATTGCGTTGTGTTGAATTTTTAGTTCCAACTGTTAGATTGGTTGGATTACGATTAGTATTTTATTGAGTTTAATATAAATATTCGTGAAATCTTATGTTTCTTTGTAAAATTTATAAATATATAAGTTTAGACTCATTTTTCTGTTAAATTATTGAATATCAAATATAATATACACTACATAAATTAAAAATATTATTTAATATCAAAACGTGTCCTAGCGTGTCGAAATCTAACATTTTTTAGAATTAACGTGTCGGAGTGTCGTGTCGTATCGTGTCACGTGTCCCGTGTCGATATCGGTGCTATATAGTTGTTAACCAATTCGGCCTAATCCGATTATTTAGTTCGTTGATCTGCATATTTTATTCATTTATATAATTGAATTTCAAAGATAATGATTGTAAATAATTTATTTAATTTACTTTTATTAAAAACTTAAATTATTTTTAGACAACTACATAAAATTTTTACAAAGAAGACATGAAATTACAAATATTTATGAAGTGGAGCTAGCATCCGTTTTCTCACCAGCTTTATTTTTTCACAGCTCTATTGGTGATATGTGTCTCCATCCATAGCACTAACTACTTAATGCGGAATTGCTCAAGAGCCTCACCAGTTCTATTCCCTGTGATGATTCGAAATTCCCTTAACTCTTCATATTTGAATGAACGATAAAGGCGTTCATGATTAGGGTCTACCAACTCTTTTGGGGCCTCAACATTACCATCCCTTGATGCTAACATAAATGCACCAAATGAATAACGAGTGGTTGTTTCCTTACATAGTACACGATGTTTCACATTGAGAAATCTTCCATTGCTCCAAACCTGTGTAAAGAGATATATTCCAAGAGCATGCATAAAATTTACAAATGCCAAAATAAGATTTAATTTAATCTAAAGGAAATTTAAGCAAACCCAAGGGTAGCTCAGTTGGCAACTGAGTTCCCAAGGGTTTGCTTGAGTCAGGGGTTCAAACCCTGCCTCAAGCAAATTCCTGGAAAATCTTTGGGGCCATAGGAGGAAAGTGTCTCATTCTCGGTTGGGGATTAGTCTCATCCTTCCTCCGGTAACGAAGCTCAATGCACCCGTTATTCCAATGAGGGGCTAGCCTACAGGGTCGTACCTCGAGGGCAAGGTGACCGGAGGAGGTTGAATGGGAATACCTCTAGGTTATTCCAAAAAAAAAAAGGAAATTTAAGCCCAAGTTCTATATACGCTTACATGACCAACATCTCCAATAATGCAAAGGAAAGACCCTGATTTGGGAGGGATAGCCACAAAAGAGCCAGAGTCATCCATCATCTCAAGACCACCAACATGTTCATCATCTTGAAGCAAAGTTATGAATCCTGTATCTGAGTGTAGTTCTACACCTAATTCATCTACACTTTCAGGGGTGAAGTTATATTTGACCATCCTAAAAATGAATGGCCAGTCTTTAAAATCAGCACCCACCACGCCCACAGACTCAGCCATCTTTTGTGATATAATTGATGTCAAGTCATGAATTGCTTGGCCATATGCTTCTATTATGTGCCTGCGAAGCAATAAACCCGACCTAATCAACCATTGTTATAAATATAACTATATAATTCAATAACATTTGTAAAAAATTGACTCAACTCAAAAGCATAAGCTATTAAGTGAAGATTACATTAATAATTTTATACAATATTTTTGTAATATATCTCTTTACATGAGAGTTCATTAGATTTGAAAAGTAAATAATTCACCAATCCCCTACTTTTTTATGATAAGAAATTTCGTAATATTTAATCATTATTATTTTTAACAAAATAAGGGCAGCAAGGAGTTACATTTACTTCTTCTTTTCTTTTCTTTTTTGATAAACGGAGTTACGTTTACTCTAATATCATATATAAAGTGAATTCATCCCAAAAGTTTAATTTATTAAGTCAAAGTGATCACATTAATAGTTTTAAATTATATTTCTATAACAGAATCGTTAGTATTTTATAAAGTTAATTGATTTATTTATTTTTTTCGTACGGGAGCCTTTTAGAGGTATTAACATAAATCTCTATTTAAATTTTTTTGTAAAGTTATTTGACTTTTGTGAGAGCACAGAAAAGGACAGAGGGACCTTACTTTTAAAATTGGACAGGTTTGGTTGTGCTCTACTTTTTTTTTTAAATCATTTTATAGAGTAGTCAATGAAAATGTGGGTTTTTTGACCTTAGTAATCTCATTTTCATAAGGTTTTATTGGAATAATTTCTTGATCAAACATATTACCTATATAATACATAATGATGCGGTACTGTGGCAATCACTTTAGGACGTGATATTTTAGCAACCGTGTCCTTTACATTTGTTCCTGACTGGAACGTGATACCCCAGCAATCACGTCATATTCGGGTACCGCGTCTTGGGAATAGGACGTGATTGTCAGGGTATCACGTTCCTGTTAGGAATTAATGCAAAGAACGCGGTTGCTAAAGTGTCATGTCCTAAAGAGATTGCCACAGTACCGCGTCGTTATGCATTATATAGGTAATACGTTTGATCAAGAAATTATTCCGGTAAAATTTTATAAAAATGAGAATACAAAGGTCAAAAAAACCTGAAAATGTGTGTTTTGTGTGTTTTTTGAAAAGTTACAAGTGAAAACACAAAATAGAAACCAATGAAATATATTTTTTAATTTTGATTCTAAAATTAAAAAGTAAATATAATTTTTAAACTACTTTTACAAAACAAAAAAGAATTCAAAGAGGTCCATGTTCTTTGAATTTGATTCTAAAAACTAAAAATTAGGGGAGTGGATCCACTTATGTAGAACAGTGATCACGTGATCATGTTATTTGATCACAACCACTCATTTATGATGAGATAAGATAGAAAAAAGTGTATAATTTTTAAATGAGTGGTTATGATCAGATAACATGACCACATGATCATTTTTCCACATGAGAGGATCCACTCCCAAAAATTAGATGTAACTTTTAGAATTACTTTTACAAAAAAGATATTATTAAATATAATTTTTTATTTTTTTATTCTGAAAATTAAAAAGCTATTTCTGAAAATAGAATTCAAAACAGACCCAATACACCTTTTAAGTTTTGGTTTATGTTTTTTTACGGGACACTTGAGAATACTTGTTAGCAAAATCAAAACATGAAAGAATTGTAAAAAAGAGGATTTATTGAGAGAGTAAAGAAACCTGTGGTGGGGTGGGACATCCAACTGAGAGCAGAAATTGTGAACTGCTTGTGGTGATGAACACATATCATATATTCCTAAGCCCTCATATAGAGGACTTTTTACAGTTGAATACACGTAGCCACTGCCACGGATGACGCTTTTGTTGCGCTTTTTGATCTCTTTAGGAAGGTCATGTAGATATTTAGCCACGGATTTCATATCAGCCATGAGTGTTATTGAAATAGGGTGGTTGATGATTCTGAAACACCCACATTTCTCACATGCCTCTCTTATTTTGTTGCACTCCTCTTCCTCACAAAGTTGCCGAAAATCCACCACCGGGACGCTATCTCCCATCTATGGACTTGGTTGAGGGAGAAAGGTGCAAAAGATCTTCTTTATATAGAAACAATGATGCGTATAGTGAGTGAAGCCACTTTTTAAGTTATGGGTGTTGGAAATAGACACGCAAATCGAAAAACGAAAAGAGAGAGGGTAAAGAGAAATCGAGAGAGTAATTTACTCTGGTTAACCTCATTGTCATTCGTTACAAGTCACTCAATTTATTACAAGAGAACATAAATAGGATTTAAAAACCCTAACAACAATTTTTCGTGAACCCAAATCTATACTACTAAGAAAAATAAAATTATAATAAATCATATGCCCACAATAATATCAGGCCTCTACGGGCCAGGGGCGCTGCCCTCTGCACCCTGCCGGGGCAGCTCGCCCGAACCTCCGTCCGCTCACCTAGGAGCGAGACCCCAATTGCCTTTCTATTGACCCCGCCAACAAGGGTCATCATTAGTGCACGAAATATGAGTCATACCAATAATAGGTGATAATCTTTGTGAGTGAACACCAACTTGGATATATATAGTAAAGGATATAGGGTAAGTGTTTGGGGTATACGGCGATGAGTATGGTCTGGTATCAGTGTGTAAGCTTAGTACAAAAAATGGTTGAATAGAATTCGATTGAAAGTGTCTTCCATTGATAATGTAGATGCATTTATAATAGTCATCATGAGTGGTTATAGAGGAAGATCGTGGGCTTGGAGTAGCTCTTCTAGCAATGATCATGGCAATTATGATGAAAATGGCTTTGACGTTACGGAATGAAGGATCGTGGGTTTGAGGCCACGATCCGAGAACATTGCCAAGGGCGTTAGACGAAAGTGTCATTCCGGTGAGGTGGCCCCAGATCCCTGAATGGGCCTAGTCTTTGGGCTTGAGCCCATTGATCTCACCGGGTATAAACTCGGAACAAATTTCAATACGACATTATTACGATAGGAGAAATTTGTGTTGAAACTGACTCGTTTTCAAATTTCTGTCAGGTTCGTGTTGACAAAACTTAACATGCAACAAAATATCGTGTTACGTGTCTATCTGCAAACACAACACTAGCTCGTAAAAAAAAATTGAATTATTTGTTTTGTGTGGTATCGTGTTAACATAATATTGGTGAAAACAATATTCGGGTACACAAGTTATTTATGCCCCGTCAATCAACTCAAGCAGCAAAAATTTATATATTGTTTCTCCTATTCTGTACCAGGAAAGTTGTGTTTTCTTATCTCAAAACATAATGTAATTATTCTCTCATTGCATACAGATAAAATTAGTAATATTTTTCTTTGTGAACAATTTCTACTCTTATCCCTAACTTTTTCCTTGTCAATTGATTAAGGGTCGAGAGGTTTCCACGTTAAATAATGTTTTCAGTTTGTAATTTTTCTTAACTCTGTTTTTTATGTGTTATGCTGTCTTCGTATACTCAACATAATCCCCCCTTCATGTAAGTCATGATATTAATCTTACACCTTATTCGTATCTTCTTCCTTTGATGAAATAAAAAATAAAAAATTAAGAGTGGAAAGTAGATTTTTCTCTACATTTTTTTAAAAAGAAGGTGTACGCAGGATAAAAGTTAGAAAGAATAATGTATAAGCATAACAATATTGTTATATAAGTGGAACAACAACGAGCAATTAATTATCAATAGTCCATTTTATTTTATTTTGCTTTTCAAATGTTGTTAATGTAAGATTGGTGAGCGAAATAAATGTTGGAGTTTATGCTAATGATCCATTGATTATGATTAAGAAGTGGGTTAATAAGAAAAGAGGAGAGGGAAGATGAAGAGGTGTGTGAGTATTAATAAGTCCCACATTGGACAAATAGTAGGAAGTTAGAGAATTTATAAGCTCCCAACTCACTCTCCTAGATTGGCCCTTTGGGTCACTACACATTTTGTCCAAAAATGTATCCTCGCGAACTGGCGACCGGTCGTACCCGTTCATCGCCGGCCTATCCTAGGAGACAAGTGTCCATTAACCTTTGGCATTAGTGAAAGGGCAAATTATCTTAAGGAGACACCTTCTGTGGGCTCGGATTTTTATTCTTCTGATACTACATTTTTTCATTCTTTTGATTTTGTCTATTTCATACATATCAAGTAAGTCTGTTCTTTAATTTTTTTATAATTACACAGTAATAATTCTGATCATCTACCTCATCTACTTTATACATGGATTCAAATCTCTTAGTGATATAATATCACCTAGTGTCTTCAATAATAATAAATCCTAGGGAACAACGAGTTACACGGACACGATCTAAATTCTCCGTGCAGACCTGCTGATTTGTTTTTTGCTCTCGCATAAGGACGAACAAACTAACGTGGAAAATTCCTCGTATAGGGGTTGCTATATGCATGTGATGACATACAGAAATTTCATTGCTAAGGAAATAAGAACTAGCGTGTTAGTAATTAAGTTGACATGTATAATTAATATATGTAGGTAAACATCTTTAGTGATACGACGCTATGCACATCTTAAAATTTTTTGTAATTATTGTGAGTTTCAATTCATTTTAATTTTTCTTGTTTTAATAAAAATGGGCTAAGTTATGATTTATATGAGAATGCAGTATAAAAATCATTTAATTAAAAGATCCTTTAGTTTGGAATTGAATATCTATAACACTGATTAGGGTGGATAATAGTGTAGAGATAACTATAAGCCCATAAATATTTATAAAATCATATTTATTTATTTATTTTTGATGAAAATATAAAATCATATTTAATATATGCGTTCTCCGTACAGACCTACCCATTTGTTTTTGCTCTCGCGTAAGGACGAATAAACTAACGTGGAAAATTCCTTGCATAGGGGTTGCTATATGCTAATGAAATAAGAAACTGACGTGTTAGCACTATTGTAAAACCCGGCTGGATCCGGCTGGATCGATTCGAAATCCAGTGATCCAGTCATTGAACCGGTTCAGGTTAAACATTGGACCGGTCATGCATCGATTTGGTCAAAACCAGGCCAAAACCTTAAACTGGTGACCCGTTGATCCGGTAGGATAATGCATTTTAAAAAAAAATAAAAAATCAAAATTGTTTCATCTTATTAGAAAAAAAAGTGTAGAACTCATTTTAAAAAAAAAAATTGTAATTTTATTTACTAATATACTCTTCTACATTTACCTCAAATTTCAGTTTCCAATACTGAAGCAATTTGCGAAATAATAAATTAATAAAATGTGACATATGTTATTTTAAAGTAGTTGAATTTGAGAAATATGAGTTCAATGTCATTGAGAGGTATGTTTACGGGGATTCTGAGTTGCAATTTAAATTGACATAGTAATAGCGTGCATTTTGATTTATTCATATTTCATTTTTTTGAATTTATTTACTGAACCTTGTTTTATTTATTTTAGATATGGAAAATATAATTGAATTTATATTTCATATTTATATTTTTTATATATATCTATATATATATCCGGGTCAACCGCATCCGACCAGTGACCCAGTAACCCAGTACCCCGACCGAATCGATGCTCGGGTCGGGTTTAATAACACTGCGTGTTAGTAATTGAGTTGACATCTATAATTAATATATTTAGGTAAACATCTTGATACCAGGCGATGCACATCTTACAATTTTTTATAATTAGTGAGTTTGATGAATTGTAATTTTTCTTGTTTTAATAAATACGAATTAAGTTATGATTCATACCAGAATATGATATAGAGTTCATTTAATTAAGAGATCCCTTAGTTTGGGATTGAATATTTATAACATTAATTAGGGTGAGTAATAGTATTATAGGGCTAACCCTAATGAAAAATAGACTAAGGCTAATAAGTTTGGTTAGGTCTCCTTTATATTCATGGTATATTGGGAAAACAATTGTTCTACAACTTGTCTCATCGATAGTTGTGAACAAAGAGTAATGTAAACTGTAAAGGACGATCATCATGGTCTTTCAAACCTTGCAGAAGTATTTGAGCAAGCACAACAACATCTGAGATACCAAAAATCATGTCTTTAATATATAACAAGTAAGCCTAAATATTTTGGTATTCTAACTTCATATAATCTTATGTTATGATATCTTACATTTGACATCGGAGTCTAAATTATATGATTTATAACCCAATTATTTACTATGAGACATGATTAGATTTTGGGATTATTTTTTTAAGAGATTAAAATCAAAATTGTAGGGCTTTTTGCAAAGCATGATTTTCTAAATTCATGAAAAAAAATTATTGTGCAATATAAAAAGGAGCTCTGTATTCAAAACTGATTACAATTTTTAATCCGAATTGTTATTCTCTTTTGATTGATATTTTCGTGCATCGAATTGCGAAATGAAAAGAATGTATCATGCCTTCTGGTTCATATCATTCTTTCTTGTTGCCTTCTTGCAGCAAGTGTGTTTTTCAAATTAATATCATTGTAAAGCAATTGACTTATTATGCGACTTAGAGCCGAAAAAATAGAAATAAGAAAATAGAAAAAGTACCATTATTTTGAAATCTATCTACGAAATGTATAGCAATCAGTCTCGTACAAAATAAGATGGGACAGTTCGCGCCTACTTTTGGGCGCATTAAGGGCTGGGTTACACCCTATTTTGGGCACGACTTATTAAGTGATGACACGTGACACGTAATTTTCAACAGTTTTACTTGAAACTTTAAAAGTTCATAATTTTTTACTCAAGTGTTCAAATCAGGTATTGGATAAAAGGTCAAAATTGCACATGAAATTGATCTAAATACAACTAAAAGAAATGAAAATTGTGATTAAAGTGTTATTTTACTTTCAGTAGCATTCTCATATAAAATTCTTGTATTTTGTTTGGATTTCGACCCATTGGAAGAAGCTCAAGTTTGAAAGCTCTAGAAGAAAAGAAAGTGAGAGAATCAAGTAAGCTGGTGTTTTTCATCCCTCTATTTCACTGCGCCAGTAGTGCCAAGAGGGGCGCTAGAAGCGCCAAACCCATTGAAGTTATTGTCTCATGGCTCCAGTAACGCCAGATTGGCGCTAAAAGAGCCAAAAAGCTTTGGGCCATGGTCCTTCGCGTTATAAGTGCCACTCTGGCTCCTTGAGCACCCCAACCAGATGAGGATATTGTCTCGCAGCGCTAGGTTGGCGCTACTACCTTACCACAATGGTTGCATATAATGTGTGTGCAAGATGTCTTGTTCTTTTTAACATAATCAATTTCCTTTTTAGGACTACGTGTAGACATAATCACATGAGTTATGATCAGAATTATTATCAAGATGGTTAATCTTACCTAGTTCAATGTTGCGAACTCGGCAAGTGTACTGATTGTTCCAAGTAATAAAGGGGTGAGTAGAGTATCATCTCCATGAGGATTGAGGCACCAAATTTGTTATAATTATTCCTCTCTTGTTGGATAATGAAATTGAGTTGAGAATAATTGTGGTTGTGAAAATTGAGAACAACTCAAGAAACTGTGAATAATTCAAAAATTCTTTTTGAAACTCAAGAACAGATTAAGATTGAGAAAATATTTAAGAGAATGTAAAAAGATGTCAACACCTTTATGATCCCCACCTTATAATCTGAATTAACATTTACATTTAATTTAACCATTGATCAAACAATTCACTATCTTTTAATTGATTAGTTAAGCCCTAATTCCTTAGTAACCTTAACTTTATTAACCTTATTAAAATCCTAATCCCTTAGAAATCCATTTTTAGGTTAAACTTTTCAACCAGTGAATCCTTAATGTTTGTGGTTCATGTAGCCTATCCCTAGTGCGTACATGAACAGTTACTTTTCTTTTTGTCAGAAATTAGAGTCTCAATATCCATATTGAAAATCATAACCCTCGGTATCCCGATAGAGCGATCAATTCTAGAAGAATTAAAAGATGAAGAACAAAGGAAAGTAAATTCAATTGGAATAAACAAATGTAAAATTAATCAAACTACAAGGGGTTCACATCAAGGGTTGTGACCTTTACCACAATAATAAAAGACTAGTCAGACATATTCATGTCTGACAATTCAAAGTATGGAAAAGAGTTCATAAATAAATAATAACCAGAAGAGTGGGAAGAAGAAATCTTGAATCTCCAGTCACCAAGAGCTTGCTCCGATTTCTGTTCTTCATAATTTCTCCCGTCCAAAAGATCTCCAGCTTAGGGTTTCTGACTCCATTTTTATAACCAGCAATCCAACAGGTCATAATCTCATGAGATAATTGATTATATTTCCATTTTTATCAAATCCCATAAAATCAAGTTGTATTCGCAACGTCCACGCGGATGATTACTTGAGGATTCCTGTACTTGGCGCGCTTAGCGTGAGTTCCACGTTGCTTGCATGAAGAGGCAGTGGGTTAGCTCTTTTTGTCTTCAACCTTGGCGCCATTAGTATGAAAATCATGCTATTAGCATAAAGTTCCTTAGTTTCCATGCTATTAGCGTGAAATTCACACCATTAGCATGAAAACCACGCCATTAGTGTGAAAACCACGCCATTAGCGTGAAGTGACAGTGGACATGGCTCTTCTTCCTCAGTTTTGGCGCGATCAGCATGAAATTCACACCAGTTGCGTGAACAGTCAGGTCCACGCCATTCTTACACTATTCGCATGAGTTGTTGTTTGCAACATAGCTTATTTCCATGCTTTCTTCCTACAAAAACATTGAATTCAGCATGAAAGTGTGTCTAAAGATGAATTATCAATAATTCAATAAAAATAATATTTTTTATCACTGGATTACTGTCAAATCCTTATTCTTTTTACTCTAAAATATCTATATGTCGAAGGCACATCATTCAACATGTAATACATATTCAGAACAGACTTCAGTAGGCAAATCAGAATCCACAGGCAATGCAGAATCCATAATCAAATCAGCATCAACATTATCAACCACATCAGGAATCACATTAATGCATGAAACTGAATGCTTAACTTGAACTCTAGAATTCAAAGATACTAAAATTCACAATAATATCACCAAATTCCATGGAAAGAGTACCAACATGCACATCTATCTTAGTCCTGGAGGTTTTCAAGAAAGGCTTTCCTAGAATGAGTGGGGCCCTATTGTTAGGAGATTCACCCACCATGTCTAAAATGTAAAAATCAACAGGGAAAATTAATTCATTCACCCTAACTAAAACATCTCCAATCAAACTAGTAGGGTGAGCATTACTCTTATTAGGTAACTGAATAACATCACTAGTGGCATGCAAAAGACCAAGACCAAGAGAATCATAAATATATTTAGGTATAACATTAATGGAGGTTCCTAAATGTAACATGTAATCATCAAATTTATAATTGCCAATAGGGCAAGGAATAGTAAACATACCTGGATCTTAACACTTCTCAAGCATGGGTTAGATGAGTGTTGAAATGTTTCGGCTCACGCTTACTAGTTCGTCCCCCTTCAGAAGCCTCTTATTGGTGCGTAACTCCTTTAGAAACTTGGCATATTTGGGAATCTGCTTGATTGCATCTAAGAGGGGAATGTTAACTGCAACCTTTCTCAACGTCTCTAGGATCTCCTTCTCTTGTGCTGCCTCTGCCAACTTCTTGGATTTGATGGCTCTCTGAAGGAGGGGAAGATTAATAGGAATTTCAAGCCCATTATCAACGTGTTGCTTCTCTTGCGCAGTGTTTTGCTAGTTTAATCTCATCTATAGCTTGCTTAGGCTCTTCCAGTTGCTTGCCAGACCTCAGGGACATAGCAATGACATTTGGATTAAGAATTATCTGTGAAGGAAAGGAATTATTAGTACCTTGAGGTTAGAGCTGGCCCAACGATGTTGCTAATTGTCCAATCTGTGTTTGCAGATTCTAAATGGTGGACCCAGTACGTTGCTGAAACTGCAGATTACTTGTCGCAAGCTGCTTCACCAAATCTTCCAGGGAAGGACCGCTACTGGTCCACTGCTGTGCTGGTTGCTGCTGTTGTAGTTGTTGTGGGGTGCAAACTGTTGGAAATTATGCCTCTGCTGTGGAGGCGCAAACTGCTTTCTCTGTTGGTAAGAGGGAAAGCTCTATTGCTGGTACTGAGGCTTAATAGATAAGACTCTTACTGTAGCTACTGACTGGTCTACTATAGGGATGCTCTTTTGTGGAAAAGACTGCATTGTCTGTGTCACTGCTAGTTGTCTTACTAGTAAGGTCAACACGTCAAGCCTATTTTCTATTCTCTGATTATCTATTCTTGACATTATTGCTAGTGTTTCTGAGTTCTTGACTAGGGGCGTTCGAACCTAGAACACAACATAATTGTTTTCTCTAGTGCCGAACTATTGCGCATTTGCTTCCATATTCATTATCAACTCTCTGGCCACAGCAAGTGTCTTGTCAACTAAAACTCCACCACTAGTCGCAATTATTATACTCATGTCCATGGGTAACAGTCCTTCATAGAAATATACAATCAGTAGTTGGTATGGGATCTAGTGATGTGGATAGTTATCACACAGTCTCTTGAATCTCTCCCAATATTCGTGCAGGTTCTCCCCATTCGCTTGTCTTATGCCACTTATTTCCTTTGTAATTGCAGTGGCTCTTGAGGCAAGGAAGAACTTCTCCAGAAATAGTCCAGCCATGTCATTCAAACTCATAATAGAATATGGTTGAAGGTAGTAAAGGCAATCCTTAGCTCGACCATTTAGAGAAAACGGGAAGACTCTCAATTTGATCTACTCCTTATCAACTCCTTGTGGTTTCATTGTGCTGCAGACTACGTGGTACTCCTTCAAGTGCTTATGCAGATCCTAACCTACAAGACCTTGAAACTTGGGAAGAAAATGAATTAGACCAGACTTAAGCTCAAAAGTAGTATTAAGTTCAGGATAACGAAAGCACAAAGGTTGACAATCAGGCCCAGGTGTAGCTAACTGCTTTAAGCTTCTATTACCCGTATTTTTTTCTGAATTATTGACAATACATTAGAAAAATAAAATCTAACTTGTTAGAAGAAATTGAATCAAAATGTTCAATATGTTTAGAATGCTCAGACAGAGAATCAAGTTCAATAGTGCTACTATAACTTAACCTACAAGCCCTCCTAGCAGCATGCAATTGTCTCTCTATCTCAGGATAAAGTTCAAACAAAGGACTGCCACTACTCCTAGTCATGCATCATAAGGCGGTAAAGCAGGCAAAAACACTATAAGCATACAAAACATACGAAATATGCGTAAAACACTAAAAATTGACAAAAATAAATGCATAAACACTATTAAATGATTTTTTTAAATATATGGGACCACCACACACAAAGTTTCACCCTATCTAGGAACCTAAAATTCAAATAAAAAATCTTCAAAAAATAAAAAGGTGATCTAAACGGTGGAATTCAGACAAAATAGGGCCTACCTCGTCACAACAAAGCTGTGATGACTTTTGATCAGAATGTCCTTGTCCTTCGGCTCAACAAGTTTTAGCTCAATCAGAGTAAGTTCGATAAGTGCAAAAATACTTGATACGTCTTGAAACGACCAAAAACAGCAAAAATAATTAGTAAATAATTGAATTTGGGAAAAACAAAGGTGGGTTCACTCCCTTTTGGGCAGTTTTTTTTGCTCAAAAGATCGAATTTCTTTAGGAATAGAACTCTTGAAGGTGGTCTAGGTAAGACAGTTGTCTTCCTAATTGCAAAAACACCCTAAATTATAACCAAATTTATCGAATAAGTAAAAAAAAAAATAAGAGATAAGTAAGAAAGGTTTGGAGACACAATTAATCTACTCTATCTACTATCAGTATTAAAGAACGAAAATGAAAGAAGAAAAAAGATTAAAGATCGATAAAGAATAATGCAAATTCCCCGGCAATGATGCCAAAATTGATGTGAGCTATCAAACTCACTCAAATTAAATTAATCAGGTATATAAAAGATTTGTAGTATAGTGAATAACTTGAATCGTCTCTCAAGAAATTTGCAAGGTACACAAATTAAAAATAGAAAGTACATGGGGGGTTTATGCGAATATAAGTGAAAAGTAAAAACAAAAATATCAATTTAAAAACAACTAACCCAAGAATTAGGATTCCAAGAACATCCATCATTTCGACAAATAATTGCCCAAAATTGTGGTTGGTCCTAAACAAACTAGAATCCCTGCATTCATTTAGGAATCCCTCTCTAGACGATCGCTTAGGGTGCGCATGACAACCTTCCCGGAATCAATTCTTTTTTAATTTCTATTCCCGGGAACAGAAATGGATAGAAAACTCGTTTGGTAAAATCGGTTTATTTTTTTGTTCCCGGGATGAACCAGATTAATTTTTGTGCAGGGAACAGAAAAAAGAATCAGAAAATTTCTGTTTTTTTTTTTGTTCCTGGGCACAAAATGAGAAACGCTTATCTCTCTTAATCATTTTTCATCTCTACCATCATCACCACCACCACCATCATCCCAACACGACTAACACCTCGCATTTCTAAGATTAGATATTAAAATATTAAATGAAAATTAAAGAGAAGGATTGGTGAAAATCCTGAATATAAGGCCAAAATACAAAGAAAGTGCAAAATGGTAATTAGCCAACACGCAACCCTAGGAAGATAAAAATTGAGTAGAAGGTCTCAGATGATAAAAATAACCCTGGAAATGTATTCATAATGAAAAATTGAGTGGATAGGCAAGTTTCAGAAAAATCAGTGAATAGTGTTTTTCGCAGGTAAAAATATCGAGGTACGATTGCACCGTAAAACGTGCCGACTGAGTTTTGAGCTCTAGGTTTCAAATATGAGTTATAAATGGATTATAGAGTTAGGAAATATGATTCCTGATAAAATTTGATGGAATTAAGTCAGTTTGGGGAAGCGTGCCAACAGCGCGCGCAACAGCTTAAAACAGTGTTTCCTCCGAATGACCGGAAAACTCCGGATTCATCTGATAAAGTATAATTAAAGGACAATGGTTAATGTTAAAAATTAGAGTTTTTAAATAAGTTTTGAATTTTTGGACGTTTAGTGAAAGTCCGGATGAATGTTAAATCGCGTGACGTGGTGTGGGACCCACCCACTCAAGTCCACTTAAGCCACATCACCTCCCCTCACTATTCATCATCTTCTCTCTCCCCCCTCCCTCGCAAATCACGCACAAACAGCCCTTCATCACCATTTTTATGCAAAATCTTCAATTCACCATAACTTGATAATTTCTCTACCAAATCCATCGATTCTTGTCTTGAAATTCGATGGAAATCATCATCCGAACCCGTTCCACCGATTAGTTTCCCTTGAAACCCTCTCTTTGGTGAGATATTGGCCATTTACAGCTGCGGTTTTTGGAGAAAAATGGAGGTTCATGGAGTCATTTTAACTTCCATTGCTTAGAGGAGTCTTGGGGTAACATCTAGCCTTGATTGTGAGTGTATATTCATCCCATTTACATGGTCTGATTGTAGTTTATTTTCATGAACCCTAAACTTTGATGTTTGATGTGTGATGTTAGAGAGCTCAAATGAAAAATGTGTATTAGATGATAATGCCTCAGAATGAAGTGTTAAAGCTAGAAATGCCATGAATAATTTTGGTGAAAAAAATGGGATTTTAACTTAGAGAAATTTTGGTGGTCATGACTTTGGATTTTTGGAAATGTGTTAGGATGTATTAGTGAGTTGATGGATGATTGTATGTTGATATAATGAGATTGTATGAGGTGTGGAACGGTTGAAAATTGATAGAAATCCTTTGGTATCACATAGTGCATAATCGGCCATATTGGAGAAAAGTGAGGAATTGTGTTGGAAAAATTAATTAGATGATTTATTGTGTAATTAAATGGTAGTTAGATGGGTTGTGTGGTGGTTGGAAGGTTGGAAAACCAATAGAAAATAATTGAGAGTGTTAAGTGTTGAAATGACATAGAGTGAATTATTAAGCAAAACGATGCGTAAAAGACGTAAAACGAAGAAATGACACTTGAATTAGCCTCTTGGCAACCTTAGGATGTATAATAAAATGAGAAAGAAAGGTTAGATAAATAAAGTTGAGAAATGGCCTTGTTTGGCCGAACCCTCCAATGGGAGGGGATGTGATTTTGAATTTTCGCATTATAATGGAAATTGGCGTATATTGATAACTGTATATGGTTTTGTAGGTTGTCGTACGTCGATTTGAATCCTGAACCGTGAAACGGTGGGTTTCCCTTGGTCTTGGACCAAGTGGATTGAGGTAAGTGTTGGTTCAATGCATGTGAAATTGTAAATTTGCATGTTTTGTATGAGTTTCTGAGTATTTGGGAATGTCCTCTATGTAGGCATTCTGTCGAGTATCAAGTTTGAGAAATAAGTTATTGTGGAGCTAAGTGGGAGAACATTTTGAGTTAACCTCTTGGTACTGGGGCTTGTTCCCATTGTGTGTTCCACCATACCCGTTGAGGGTGATGGTAGGAAATGTGTATGAGAAGTGTAGAATAATATGAGCATGCATGCATTATCCCAATGGGTACTTCGGTACCGAGTCTCTGGCCAGTAGATAGTTAGCCTTCGGGCAGTTTCGGACTTCCACTGGATAGGTCTCCGAGAGGGAGTTCCAGTTGACCTAGGGTCGTGGTGTGTGATTCAGATAGGAGCACACTAGGAATGTCTCAGATGTATATGGATGGAAGGGGTACCTTGGTTGTGGTTCATGGAACACACCTTGGATGAGACCCATAGGCTTATATATGTCGAGGATGTTGCATGGTATTGGTAGCTACCATCCCGCTTCATCGTATTTTGTATCCCGATATTCCCCAGTTTCTCTAAATCCCTTACTATATACTGTTTTAAGTGATGTTGTTTTATATTATTTGTATGCAACGAAGTGAGCCATTGGGCGGAGTTTTCTCCAGAACCTGTGGGTTAATGAGATATATTCGTATATCTCACCTCGTCTCGGGGACTTTATTTCAGGAGGTATCAGTGGCACGGGAGTGGAGGGCAAGAGGCCAATAGGATGAATCATGGAGCATTGTTATTATTTGTTCATGATTATGTATATTTTGCCTAAGTCTTGTTATATTCGTCATTCTAAGTTTTATGTTGTAAGATGTAAATTAAAGTTATGAGTTGTAAGATGTAATATGTAATTGAGAAGTGTAATGGTACAATGATACTTGATGTAATATAATGAAGTGCTTTAGGCCTATTTTAGATTTATGATTTATTGCATGCTGAGAAATTGTATGTAAATGGACATTGGTGATTGAAATAAGTTAAGCATTTGTAAATGAGTAATATGATATAAATTGTGTAATAACTATAAACTGAGTTGGGTTCTAATTGCCCCAAGGCGTTGTTGGTCCTTATGTGTGCCACCCATTGGATTATTAGGTACATTTGAGGCT
The DNA here is from genome assembly GCA_032173675.1 of Gastrolobium villosum. Lineage (NCBI taxonomy): Eukaryota > Viridiplantae > Streptophyta > Magnoliopsida > Fabales > Fabaceae > Gastrolobium > Gastrolobium villosum. The sequence continues at coordinate 107,894 of JAVKPL010002229.1, forward strand.
TTAGATCACATTTGTAATTTGGGGATTTTTGTAAAAACAAATGAAACTCTGGCGAATTTTCTGTAGAATTGGCAGAATTTGGACGAACTTCGGGAGAACATATCTCTCTCCATAGAGGTCCGATAGGGACGTACCATACGCCGTTTTGAAGCTTGAGATGTCCCCTACATTGTATCAAAATCTTAGAATTTTATGAGTTTTCTGCAGCCCTGTGGAGGCCAATGAACGTTGCTGCCCTGTTTTTCCCTGCACTTGGGGGCTGTTTTGGACCGTTTTGGAAATTTTATTCCCGCTTCGTTTCTTAGTCAAATTAAGCGTATGATATATCAAAATCGAAGATTGAGGTGTCTAGTTGATGATGTAAAAATTTGAGAGCAATTAGATAAGTGGATTCTGTGCAGTAATTCTGGGAGTGAGGGATGTTTGGAGCTATTTTGGGGTTGGTTGGCAATTCTGCTTATCCAACTTCAAACGGCGATAACCGGAGCAAACGAGCTCGGAACCGAGCGTGTGATAGCTTTCTAGAAAGTTAATTAAGTAAGAAAGAAAGATAGCAAGATATGAAGGACTGAATTTTTACTGTGTGTCCGCAGAAATTCAGAGACCGAACCTGTTCCGATAGGTAGAAAACGTAAAATTGTGAAATTTGCTAAGTGGGTTTATGGGGACCCCTTAGTGACTTATAATAAATAAAGTAAGTTATAAAAATAGTTTAGATAAGTATTCCGCTTGAGTTTATAGTTATTTTCACAGCTTTTAATTATAACGCTTTTTATGGTTTCAAATGCTCGCGTAATAATCGGAAAAAAATTTAATCGCTTTTTTATAAATGAATTGTTGTGATTGTAATTGCGCTTAATATCAAAATCAATGTTAACAATACCGGTACGTAGCGGGCTGTTACAACCATCTTCATTGTCACTGTACCACTAGTGCTGTCGTGACCACTGTAACACCTCGTGTTAACCCGGATTGTTAACATACTATCGTATTAAGCCACGCTTAATTAAAATGCGGAATAACTTTTTCTTTAATTCAATTATGACGTCATTAACCTTAGCCAACTTGATTACTTAATCAATTTCATAAAATACTGCCTGTATGTAAATTGCAAGACAACTAACTGAAATACCTCATGAATAAATATAAAGTGAGTATCTAAAGCCGCAGGACTACAACACATAGCCTGGGTCAAAATCCTGATACTTTAATTACAACTTCAATTAAAAGACAATAACAAAACCATGTGGCATGGACAAACCCCATGCTCACCAAATAAGGCACAATGCCCAACAACAGTCTCAGCATAATATCATAATCAAAGCGGGAAAACATAAACAGCAGTCAACATCCAGCATGTCAACAGGTCATAATAACATCAACTCAGCTCTGGCCTCCTGCCACCTGAGCCCTCAACATTACCTGATCCTGAAATAAGCGTCCCCAAACGTGGGGTGAGATCTCTAAACAAGAAATCTCAGTAAGACAAGGGGTCCTCAAGGATCTTCCACCCCAAGCTCACTTACATGTGTAATATAAGTTCAAAAACAGTATTTACAATATAAGTTCCAAAACTATGCGATGCAGCAGATAATCATGCCATGTGTGTTTATCAAATCTACTGGCCAGAGAAATGCAGGAATACGTCTATACCTACATGAGTACAAGGAACACCGCTTGCACCTCACCCACAGCCTCACCATCTTGTATGTACCACATACTCAGGCTTACCGTATAGGTGGACACCACATGCATATCATAAAAGCACATTGCATATAATAGCTCAGCAGCATTTCCAAAACATCAAAGCATGTAACACAGCACGCATAAACCACATCCCCATGGGACATGGTGGAACCACAAAATGGCTAAACCGAGGACACGAAAGCTTACCTTGCAAGCTAGCTATCCAAGCCAAGAGTCCAACCACTCTTACGTCCAAACACAGCAGTATCACAATCTGATATGGACCAATAATACGTCAATATTTATGCATCACAAGCATACAACTTAAAGACTACGCCTTTCCTTTACGTTTTACGTCTTAAGGCTTCCAACAAAGCCATGAGCCCTTAATCATATGATTCTGACTTAGTTTATTAATTACAGAAGTTCAACTTCCTTAATCTAGGGTCCACAAACCCCCAATAGCTTACTGTTCACACAGCACAGCTACTGTTCTGCGAAATCCTAGGATATCCGGATATGTCGGGGGCATATCCGGATATCCATATCCGGATATTTCCAAGCCCATATCCGGATACCAATATCCGGATATCTCGTGACAGAATGCAGTTTCTGCATTTCGCGAGATATCACTCCCAAGGTTCCATTTTATTAAAACTGCAGTTGTAATTCTTTACCAAAAATTCTGAGATTTTAATATGTTAAACTAGACCTCACAAGCTTTCCAACGATATATCTTATGTCTCAATCGGAGTTGTATAACTCCGGTTATGATTTTCGCAAAGTGACTGCTGCCAACTAAATTTCCAGCAACAAGACGCGACTTTAAACTAACACTGAGATCAAACCACTTATCCAATGGCTAGGAAATTTTACAGGGTTATAGCCTTATGTGTTAACACATAGGTCCAAACGGCACTCGATTTGGAGCTCTGTAGCTCAAGATATCGAATTTTTACCGAAACAGGTTCGTTGGTGTCCCCATATCCGGATATGAATATCCGGATACTGATATCCGGATATCTGCTCGACAATATCCGGATATCTCACGACAGAATGCAGTTTCTTCATTTCGTGAATATCCAATCCATAGGTTCAACTTTTTAACCGATTAAAGGCACTTAAACATGCATTTCTAGGTGTGTTTAACCTACCCCACCCTTAAGTTATTAACTTAGCTCAATACATGCATCAAGGTTCCATTTTTAAGCATCTAAACACAAGTTCAAAGGTTGATGATCATACCACAAGCCAAAAGCAGAGTAGATGATGCTCTTGGAGCTCACTCAACAGCTCCAAAGTCAGCCACAACACTGTACACGAAAATGGCACACCAAAGGTTGGTTCTTCCCCACCAAGATGACACTTTGAGGCTCAAAATGCCATCACCAAGGTTCCCATCACTCAAGCTTCAAACTCAGCCTTCAAAACTGAACTCACAAAGGCTGAGCATGCAGCAATGTAGCCTCACACTCACACCACCCACCCCACCAAGTGTTTGCAAGGAGAAAGTGTGAAGATCAAAGGAAAGGAGGTGACTTTGAAGGTTTCACACAAGCAAAGAAGGAGGGTGGCAATAAGGAGGCAAGGCTGCAGCCACACTCACGTAGGATTTCCAATACCTAGGGTTTTGTGCCCATAATAAGGGTATTTAAAGGCAAATGGTCATAATGCGCAGTATTAGCCTTAATAGCAACGCAAAAGATCTTGATCCCAAACTTTGGAATCTAGACCTACACATTTTTCTAAGATTTTTCATATTTTTATTTTATTTTTCGGAGCACCTTTCCGGTACGCGCTTTTCCATAGCCAGTATCAGTTCTGGCATCGGATTACGTTATTTTAACTTGAAACTTGTTTTACAAGTCCTACATAATATTCTAGTAATTATCATGCATTCGTTATAATTTTCTGGGATACTTTTCCGGTACGCATTTATACCGGGTAGCAGAACCGGTATTTGCGCTTTTCTTCCGAAAAGCGACTTTCAGCATTTTTACTCACTCAATATAATTATTTAAGCTCAATATTAATTATTTAGGTCAATTATGGAATCATTTCCTAATTATCATAATTAATTCACTAATTACCTTAATTAACGGTGCGGGTTCTTACATTCACCCCACCTTTTTAAGGATTTTGTCCTCAAAATCAGAAACATACCTGTCTCGAAAGTCGGGATACTGCCGGAGAAGCTCATCCTCTCGCTCCCATGTGCACTCCTCAGGACTACGCCCAGTCCACTGCACCTTGACCATCGGAATGATCTTGCTTCTAAGCTGTTTCTCGCCTCGATCGAGGATCTTGAGTGGTCCGACGGGAGTCTTTAGGTTCTCCCGAACCTCCACATCATCCGGTTGCACCACGTGCGAAGGATCTGCTATGTACCTCCGAAGCTGTGACACGTGAAACACGTCGTGGATGTTGGCTAGGTTCGGAGGTAAGGCAAGTCGATAGACAACAGGTCCTACTCTACCAAGGATCTGGTAGGGCCCAATGAATCGCAGGCTCAACTTCCTCACGCCAAGTGCCCGTCCAACACCGGTGACAGGTGAAAGTCTCATAAACACGTGCTCACCCTCACTAAACTCCAGTGGATGATGCTTGTCATCGTAGTAGCTTTTCTGGCGATTCTGCGCCTGCTTCAACCTTTCCCTGATCATCTGGATCTGCTGGGTAGTATCTTGGACAAAGTCCAAGCCAAATAGCTCTTTATCTCCAACCTCAGACCAGCAGGTAGGAGTCCGACACCTCCTACCATACAACGCCTCGTAGGGTGTCATGCCCAGACTAGCATGAAAACTGTTGTTGTACGAGAATTCTACCAACGGAAGGTACCTATCCCATGCAGAGCTCTGCTCTAACGTGCAAGCTCTCAACATGTCCTCCAATGTCTGGATGGTCCGCTCAGTCTGACCGTCAGTCTGAGGGTGATAGGCGGTACTCAATCTCAACTGCGTACCAAAAGCCTCTTGCAGCGCCTCCCAGAACCGAGATGTGAACTTCAGGTCCCTATCACTGATGATACTCTCGGGCACCCCGTGAAGCCTCACAATCTCGCGGACATAAAGCTTGGCCAACTGCTCTGTAGTGAAGCTCACCTTCACTGGAAGAAAATGGGCAGACTTGGTTAATCTGTCCACAATGACCCAGATAGAGTCACAACCAGCCTGAGTCTTAGGCAATCCCACCAAGAAGTCCATGGAAATACTCTCCCACTTCCACAGTGGAATTTCAAGAGGTTGAAGTTTACCAGACGGTTTCTGGTGCTCAATCTTTACTTTCTGACATATAAGGCATTTGGACACGTAGACCGCTATGTCTTTCTTCATGCCCGGCCACCAAAACTTTCTCTTTAAGTCCTGGTACATTTTCGTGCCACCAGGGTGGATAGTAAACCGGCCCTTATGAGCCTCTGCCATAACCTCTTCGGTCAATGGCCCTCGAGGAATAACAATCCTCTTCTAAAACAGCAATAAACCATCCTCGTTCCAAGACACCCCGTCCTGGTTTTTCACATAATCAAAGCACTCTCTCTGCACTTGCGCCTCTTTAATCTTCTCCATCAGCTCATTAATCACCTCTGCTGTTTCCATCTCAAGCAGTGCACCCCCAAACAAGGAGTTCACTCTCAAGTCTCTGAACCTTTCAATTACCTCGTAGTCGCTCATCATCAAGCTGGATAAGCTCACGGATTTCCGACTCAAAGCATCGGCTACCACATTGGCCTTGCCTGGATGATACCTCAGCTCAAAGTCATAGTCTTTCAAGAACTCCATCCATCTTCGCTGTCTCATGTTCAACTCCTTCTGGTCAAACAGATACTTCAGGCTCTTGTGATCACTGAATACAGCAAACTTCATGCCAAACATGTAATGCCTCCAAATCTTGAAAGCAAAAACAATGGCTGCCAACTCCAAGTCGTGAGTCGGGTAGTTCTCCTCATGAGATTTCAACTGTCTTGAAGCATAGGCAACAGTTTTCCCTTTCTGCATCAACACACAGCCTAGCCCCTTTCCAGAGGCATCGCAGTATAACTCAAACTGTTCCGCAGGATCAGGAAGGACTAACACAGGAGCAGTAGTCAGTCTCTCCTTCAACTCCTGGAAACACTCCTCACACTCATGTGTCCACACGAATGGAGTCTCCTTTCGGGTAAGGCGAGTCATCGGTAGCACCATCTTGGAGAATCCCTCTATGAACCTCCTATAGTACCCTGCCAAACCCAAGAAGCTTCTTACTTCTGTAACCGTCTTGGGCCTCTCCCAGTCCATCACGGCCTCAATCTTGTTAGGATCAACTGCAACTCCATCAGCGGAAATCACATGACCCAGAAATTTCACCGCCTTGAGCCAAAACTCACATTTTGACGGCTTAGCATAAAGTTTTTTCTCTTTCAACACTTGCAAAACAATCTTCAATTGCTCAGCATGCTCCTCCTTCGTCTTGGAGTAAATTAAGATGTCGTCAATGAAGACGATCACAAACTGATCCAGGTACGGCTGGAAGATCATGTTCATGTAGTCCATGAACACTGCGGGTGCATTTGTGAGTCCAAACGGAATCACCAAGTACTCATAATGCCCGTACCTCGAGCGAAACGCTGTCTTTGGGACATCCTCCGGCTTTACCCGTATCTGATGGTAACCGGACCGGAGGTCGATCTTGGAATATACGCAAGCACCCCTAAGCTGATCCAGCAAATCATCAATGCGTGGAAGAGGATACTTGTTCTTGATTGTCACCTTGTTCAACTGTCTGTAGTCGGGGCACAACCGCATGGTCCCATCTTTCTTTTTCACAAAAATGACCGGTGCTCCCCAGGGAGACACACTCGGCCGTATGAAATCTTTTGCTGAAAGCTCCTCGATATGCTTCTTCAGCTCCACCAACTCTGGTGGCGACATCCGGTATGGAGCCAACGATATTGGCCCCACACCAGGCAATAAGTCTATGGAGAACTCTATCTCCCTCTGCGGTGGAAACTCAGGAATCTCCTCGGGAAACACCTCGAGGAATTCCCTCACCATAGGAATGCCAGCGAGATCCTTCTGCGTCCCACTCACCAAACCTCCCAACATGACATAGCCAAATGCCCCTGCTCTCAAGGCCCTCCTCGCCTGCAGGACTGAAATGAACGGTGAGGAACTGGCTGTGGACCCACACGGAGACATCACCACTCTCTTGGCACAGCAGTCAATCAATGCACAGTTTCTGGACAACCAATCCATGCCCAGAATAATGTCCAGGTTGGCCATCAGCAATCCTATCAGATCTACCGAGAAGTCACGGCCATCCCACTGAAACGCTACATAGCGATGAACAGTGGAGGTCAAACATTTTTCTCCGGTGGCGGTGGTCACCCGCATCGGTGGAGAAAGCACATCACTGGGCAACTCAAGCCCCACAGCAATACGGGTAGCAACAAAAGAATGCGTTGCCCCGGAATCAAACAATACATCAACAGCTGAACCCCCAATGGTAACAGTACCTCTGACCAGGTACGGAGCTATGTCCGACTACTGACGATCCAAAGTATACACACGCCCCGTAGTAGGTGGCACGGCTGGTGCCCCAGTAGGAACCATCTGCAATGGCACAGCCTGCACTGCAGCAACTCTCGCCGTCGGGCGATCTCTGGAGTAGTGGCCCTCCTTGCCAGCCTGGAAGCATATCAACTGTCCGGTAGAACACGGCCCAAAATGTGACTTCCCGCATCCCAAGCATCTGGGAGCAGGAGGTCTAGCTGTGTTCCCCTGAGTAGAAGTCTTTTTAAACTGGTTTGGCGCTTGCTTAGCCGCCAACTGTTTGCCCTTGCCCTTGTTTGCAAACTTCCTGTCCCTCCAGGGAGCGGAACCGCCGGTACCCTGTGGCACCTCAATCTTGGCCTTCTTTGCCTGACTCGCACGGCAATAGTCCTCAATGTCGCGGCACTGCTGTAACTTGTGCAGAGTCATATGTGACCACATGGCGTGGGCCTGATCAACTCATTATTTGTGTAACTTGTGCAGAGTCATGGTGCCACCAAGGAGGAACCCTAGTACGAGCGAGGATCAATCGGATCCTATCCTGGCTGCATTAGCTGAGATGCAGGCGACCCGACTAGCCGACCAGGAAGCCACGAGGTTGGCAAACCAGGCGATGCTGGACGCCATCAGAGATGCGAACAGGCGAGCCACGGCTGAGGTTCTGGAGGAGAACCGGATGGCCAACATGACTATGATGAGGGTCATGTTGGAGGAGTTAAGGGCTGGTCCTGCTGCTGGCCAGTGTCCTCCACCACCTCCACCGCCGCCACCGCCTCCACCTCCGCCTAGTCAACAGGAGGACACCCAGAGCCAGATGGGTGAGGGCAGTCATTTGACGGGGGCTTTGCAGACCATCCCCGTATTTGCTGAGGATCGTGACGAGATCGACCGCAGGCTAAATGCTTTCCGCAAGCCTAAGCCACCTTCTTTCGACGGATCTTATGATCCCATTGCTGCTGCCAGATGGCTACAGGCGTTGGACAAGATCTTCCGGATCATGCAGTGTATCGATCCGCAGAAGCTGATGTTTGCCACTTACATGCTGGAGGGCGAGGCCCATGAGTGGTGGACCAACATTTCTCACGTCTATGAGATGCAGGGCCGTGTGATGACGTGGCCGTTCTTTGAGGAGTGTTTTCTGGGTCAGTATTTTCCTTATGACTCTCATGAGAGGAAACAAGGAGAGTTTGACCGTTTGGTGCAGGGCTCGTTGTCTGTCGACGAGTACCTGGCCAAGTTTAATGAGCTGGTCAAGTTCACTCATTTCCGCATGGCGAGACCGACTCCTGTTTTTCTTGCTGCTAAGTTCCGGAGGGGACTTAATGAGGACATTGTCGGACATCTTGCTGGTTCTGCTTCGAGAGACTTCGGAGCTTTAGTACAGCAGTGCCGCGACATTGAGGACTATTGCCGGGCGAGTCAGGCCAAGAAGGCCAAGATTGAGGTGCCACAGGGTACCGGCGGTTCCGCTCCCTGGAGGGACAGGAAGTTTGCAAATAAAGGCAAGAGCAAGCAGTTGGCGGCTAAGCAAGCGTCAAATCAATTTAAAAGGGCTTCTACTCAGGGAAACACAGCGAGACCTCCTGCTCCCAGATGCTCGGGATGCGGGAAGTCACATTTTGGGCCGTATTCTACCGGACTGTTGATATGCTTCCAGTGTGGGAAGGAGGGCCACTACTCCAGAGATTACCCGACGGCGAGAGTTGCTGCAGTGCCGGCTGTGCCATTGCAGATGGTTCCTACTGGGGCACCAGCAGTGCCACCTACTACGGGGCGTGAGTATACTTTGGATCGTTAGCAGTCGGATAGAGCTCCGAACCTGGTCAGAGGTACTGTTACCATTGGTGGTTCAGCTGTTGATGTATTGTTTGATTCCGGGGCAACGCATTCTTTTGTTGCTACCCTTATTGCTGTGGGGCTTGAGTTGCCCAGTGATGTGCTTTCTCCACCGATGCGGGTGACCACCGCCACCGGAGAAAAATGTTTGACCTCCACTGTTCATCGCGATGTAGCGTTTCAGTGGGATGGCCGTGACTTCTCGGTAGATCTGATAGGATTGCCGATGGCCAACCTGGAGATTATTCTGGGCATGGATTGGTTGTCCAGAAACTGTGCATTGATTGATTGTTGTGCCAAGAAAGTGGTGATGTCTCCGGGTGGGTCCACAGCCAGTTCCTCAACGTTCATTTCAGTCCTACAGGCGAGGAGGGCCTTGAGAGCAGGGGCATTTGGCTATGTCATGTTGGGAGGTTTGGTGAGTGGGACACAGGAGGATCTCAATGGCATTCCTGTGGTGAGGGAATTCCTCGAGGTGTTTCCCGAGGAGATTCCTGAGTTTCCACCGCAGAGGGAGATAGAGTTCTCCATAGACTTATTGCCTGGTGTGGGGCCTATATCGTTGGCTCCATACCGGATGTCGCCACTAGAGTTGGTGGAGCTGAAGAAGCATATCGAGGAGCTTTCATCGAAAGATTTCATACGGCCGAGTGTGTCTCCCTGGGGAGCACCGGTCATTTTTGTAAAAAAGAAAGATGGGACCATGCGGTTGTGCACAGACTACAGACAGTTGAACAAGGTGACAATCAAGAACAAGTATCCTCTTCCACGCATTGATGATTTGCTGGATCAGCTCAGGGGTGCTTGCGTATATTCCAAGATCGACCTCCGGTCCGGTTACCATCAGATACGGGTAAGGCCGGAGGATGTCCCAAAGACAGCGTTTCGCTCGAGGTACGGGCATTATGAGTACTTGGTGATCCCGTTTGGACTCACCAATGCACCCGCAGTGTTCATGGACTACATGAACAGGATCTTCCAGCCGTACCTGGATCAGTTTGTGATCGTCTTCATTGACGACATCTTAATTTACTCCAAGACGGAGGAGGAGCATGTTGAGCACTTGAAGATCGTTTTGCAAGTGTTGAAAGAGAAAAAGCTATATGCTAAGCCGTCAAAATGTGAGTTTTGGCTCAAGGCGGTGAAATTTTTGGGTCATGTGATTTCCGCTGATGGAGTTGCAGTTGATCCTAACAAGATTGAGGCCGTGATGGACTGGGAGAGGCCGAAGACGGTTACAGAAGTGAGAAGCTTCTTGGGTTTGGCAGGGTACTATAGGAGGTTCATAAAGGGATTCTCCAAGATGGTGCTACCGATGACTCGCCTTACCCGAAAAGAGACTCCATTCATGTGGACACATGAGTGTGAGGAGTGTTTCCAGGAGTTGAAGGAGAGACTGACTACTGCTCCAGTGTTAGTTCTTCCTGATCCTGCGGAACAGTTTGAGTTATACTGCGATGCCTCTGGTAAAGGACTAGGCTGTGTGTTGATGCAGAAAGGGAAAGCTGTTTCCTATGCTTCAAGACAGTTGAAACCTCATGAGGAGAACTACCCGACTCACGACTTGGAGTTGGCAGCCATTGTTTTTGCTTTCAAGATTTGGAGGCATTATCTGTTTGGCATGAAGTTTGCTGTATTCAGTGATCACAAGAGCCTGAAGTATCTGTTTGACCAGAAGGAGTTGAACATGAGACAGCGAAGATGGATGGAGTTCTTGAAGTACTACGACTTTGAGTTGAGGTATCACCCTGGCAAGGCCAATGTGGTAGCCGATGCTTTGGAAATCCGTGAGCTTATCCAGCTTGACGATGAGCGACTACGAGGTGATCGAAAAGTTCAGAGACTTGAGAGTGAACTCCTTGTTTGGGGGCGCACTGCTCGAAATGGAAACAGCAGAAGTGATTAATGAGCTGATGGAAAAGATTAAAGAGGCGCAAGTGCAAATAGAGTGCCTTGATTATGTGAAGAACCAGGACGGTGTGTCTTGGAACGAGGATGGGTTGCTGTTGTTCCAGAAGAGGATTGTTATTCCTCGAGGGCCATTGACCGAAGAGGTTATGGCAGAGGCTCATAAGGGCCGGTTTACTATCCACCCTGGTGCCACAAAAATGTACCAGGACTTAAAGAGAAATTTTTGGTGGCCGGGCATGAAGAAGGACATAGCGGTCTACGTGTTCAAATGCCTTATATGTCAGAAAGTAAAGATTGAGCACCAGAAATCGTCTGGTAAACTTCAACCTCTTGAAATTCCACAGTGGAAGTGGGAGAGTATTTCCATGGACTTCGTGGTGGGATTGCCTAAAACTCAGGCTGGTTGTGACTCTATCTATGTCATTGTGGACAGATTGACCAAGTCTGCCCATTTTCTTCCAGTGAAGGCTAGCTTCACTACAGAGCAGTTGGCCAAACTATACGTCCGCGAGATTGTGAGGCTTCACGGGGTGCCCGAGAGTATCATCAGTGATAGGGACCCGAAGTTCACATCTCGGTTCTGGGAGGCGCTGCAGGAGGCTTTTGGTACGCAGTTGAGATTAAGTACCGCCTATCACCTTCAGACTGACGGACAGACTGAGCGGACCATCCAGACATTGGAGGACATGTTGAGAGCTTGCACATTGGAGCAGGGTTCTGCATGGGATAGGTACCTTCCATTGGTAGAATTCTCGTACAACAAAAATTTTCATGCTAGTCTGGGCATGGCACCCTACGAGGCGCTGTTTGGTAGGAGGTGTCGGACTCCTACCTGCTGGTCTGAGGTTGGAGATAAAGAGCTATTTGGCTTGGACTTTGTCCAAGATACTACCCATCAGATCCAGATGATCAGGGAAAAGTTGAAGCAGGCGCAGAATCGCCAGAAAAGCTACTATGATGTCAAGCATCGTCCACTGGAGTTCAGTGAGGGTGAGCACGTGTTTGTGAAACTTTCACCTGTCACCGGTGTTGGACGTGCACTCGGAGTGAGGAAGTTGAGCCCTCGGTTCATTGGGCCCTACCAGATCCTTGGTAGAGTAGGACCTGTTGCCTATCGACTCGCCTTGCCTTCGAACCTAGCCAACATCCACGACGTGTTTCACGTGTCTCAGCTTCGGAGGTATATAGCATATCATTCGCACGTGGTGCAACCGGATGATGTGGAGGTTCGGGAGAACCTAAAGACTCCCGTCGGACCACTCAAGATTCTTGATCGAGGCGAGAAGCAGCTTAGAAGCAAGACTATTCCGATGGTCGAGGTGCAGTGGACTGGGCGTAGTCCCGAGGAGTGCACATGGGAGCGAGAGGATGAGCTTCTTCGGCAGTATCCCGACTTTCAAGACATGTATGTTTCTGATTTTGAGGACAAAATCCTTAAAAAGGTGGGGTGAATGTAAGAACCCGCACCGTTAATTAAGGTAATTAGTGAATTAATTATGATAATTAGGAAATGATTTCATAATTGACCTTAATAATTATTATTGGGCTTAAATAATTATACTGAGTGAGTAAAAATGTTGAAAGTCGCTTTTCGGAAGAAAAGCGCAGATACCGGTTCTGCTACCCGGTATAAATGTGTACCGGAAAAGTATCCCGGAAAATTATAAAGAATGCATGATAATTACTAGAATATTAGGTAGGACTTGTAAAATAAGTTTCAAGTCAAAATAATGTAATCTGATGCCAGAACTGATACTGGCTATGGAAAAGCGCGTACCGGAAAGGTGCTCCGAAAAATAAAATAAAAATATGACAAATCTTAGAAAAATGAGTAGGATTAGATTCCAAAGTTTGGGATCAATATCTTTTGCGTTGTTATTAAGGCTAATACTGCACGTTATGACTTATGTGGCTATATAACCAACTTATGGCACATAACCCTAGGCATATGCAGCTTCTCTACGTGAGAATTTCTGCAGCCTGGGCAGCCACCTTGCCACCCTCTTCATTCCTTCACCTTTGGAGCCAAGGAACCTCATTTCTTCTTGGTTCCTTCACAAAAACACTTGGTAAGAGTGAGTGTGATCCTTGGGTATGGTGTGGGTGGAATCATTCTGAGTTGTGCCACTGTTTGAGGGAGAGTTTGGGGCTGAGTTTTCTTCCTTGGTTTGGTTGGGGCCTTGTTCTTGCTTGTGTGACTTCAAGGAGCTATCTTTGGGCTTGTTGGACCTTGTGGTGTGACATTTTTGTTCTTCCACAAAGACAGAATCTTGGAGCTTCAGAGAGAGCTTCATATCTCTGTCCATTTCTGTCTTGAGCCTTGGGGTAAGTTACCTCACCATGGTCATGAGTTTATCTTGCTTAAAAGTGGTGTCTTGGCATGTAAAAGGTTAAAATGAAGTAACCAACACCTAAGTGAACTCGTATATGCTTAAAAATGGATCCTTGGTCGTGTACAAGTGTTAAAAGTTGAATCTTTGGGGTGGATATTCACGAAATGCAGAAACTGCATTCTGTCGTGAGATATTCGGATATTTGTCGAACAGATATCCGGATATCAGTATCCGGATATGGTATATCCGGATATGGTCAGTGTGATATCCGGATATGGTATATCCGGATATGTCCCTTGGGATATCCGGATATTCTGGGATTTCGCAGAACAGTAGCTGTGTTGTGTGAACAGTAAGCTATTGGGGGTTTTTGGACCCTAGATTAAGGAAGTTGAAGTTCTGTAATTAATGAACTAAGTCATAATCATATGACTAAGGGCTTATGGCTTTGTTGGAAGCCTTAAGACGTAAAACGTAAAGGAAAGGCGTAGTCTTTAAGTTATATGCTTGTGATGCATAATTAATGATGTATTATTGGTCCATATCAGATTATGATACTGCTGTGTTTGGACTTAAGAGAGGTTGGACTCTTGGCTTGGATAGCTAGCTTGCAAGGTAAACTTTCGTGTCCTCGGTTTAGCCATTTTGTGGTTCCACCATGTCCCATGGGGATGTGATTTATGCATGCTGTGCTACATGCTTTGATGTTTTGGAAATGCTGTTGAGCTATTATATGCAATGTGCTTTTATGATATGCATGTGGTGTCCACCTATATGGTAAGCCTGAGTATGTAGTACATACAAGATGGTGAGGCTGTGGGTGAGGTGCAAGCGGTGTTCCTTGTACTCATGTGGGTTTAGACGTATTCCTGCATTTCTCTGGCCAGTAGATTTGATAAACACACATGGCATGATTATCTGCTGCATCACATAGTTTTGGAACTTATACTGTAAATACTATTTTTGAACTTATATTACACATGTAAGTGAGCTTGGGGTGGAAGATCCTTGAGGACCCCTTGTCTTACTGAGATTTCTTGTTTAGAGATCTCACCCCGCGTTTGGGGACGCTTATTTCAGGATCAGGTAATGTTGAGGGCTCAGGTGGCACGAGGCCAAAGCTGAGTTGATGTTATTATGACATGCTGACATGCTGGATGTTGACTGCTGTTTATGTTTTCCCGCTTTGATTATGATATTATGCTGAGACTGTTGTTGGGCATTGTGCCTTATTTGGTGAGCACGGGGTTTGTCCATGCCACATGGTTTTGCTATTGTCTTTTATTTGAAGTTGTAATTAAAGTATCAGGATTTTGACCCAGGCTATGTGTTGTAGTCCTGTGGCTTTAGATACTCACTTTATAATTATTTATGAGGTATTTCAGTTAGTTGTCTTGCAATTTACATACAGGCAGTATTTTATTAAATTGATTAAGTAATCAAGTTGGCTAAGGTTAATGACGTCATAATTGAATTAAAGAAAAAGTTATTCCGCATTTTAATTAAGCGTGACTTAATACGATAGTATGTTAACAATCCGGGTTAACACGGGCTGTTACACGAATGAGGACGAAAATAGCGTTACCGACATTGCAACGCTTTTAATTTTATGTACAATTAATCGCTTGAAGGGAAATTTTCATCGTACATGTTGCAAAAGTAGTATTTTTTATGAGTTTATCATCTATCATTTAACCTGATCACAAAAAATTTCCTACACACACAACATTTTGTGGGGCCCGCAGCAGAAAAAAAAACTCCGGCACGCAAAATGAATCTCTATAACATAACACAATCACTTTTCCTACAACATAACTCTTATAAAATCCCTTTTTATTGTGTTGCAAAAGGAGTATTTGTTATAACGGTATTTCATACTCAACTGAACAAAGCCGTATTCAGTGTTTCGGCATTTCTTGTTTTTTGGGACTTTTAATAAACTTGGAAAATCTTGGTGTGGTTTCAATTTATTGTGTTTGGTTTAATTTATTTTAAAACAAAAAAAAAGTAGTTTCTTATAAAAATTTTGAAAAAAATTTACTTCTCTTAGAAGTAAACATTAACAGACATGGTACGACATTTACAGCTGAATGCAGGGGTGTGGTTATTGGCTTAAAATTGTCAAAACAATGATGTCATATTATGAATATTTCTGCATGTTTATTTTTCCTTTATTGGGGTAATTATATACATAAATGAGGACTCTAGGTCCATTACAAATTAGCTGTCAATCAACTACAAATAAGAAAATTAATCTATTTAATACAAATCTCCTATGATTATGTAATTGTGTAATCAATGATTAAAATTACAACAATTATACAACTCAACAAATATTATCTCAATTCAACAAAAATGGCTTGTAATTTAAAATCATTTTTAATTATTATATAAGTTATGATCAATTTAATAATGCCTTTTGAATCTTCTTGGGTTTTTTTATCATTGGTCAAAACTTTTTGTCATATATTAAAGATGTTTATGACAATCGTTATGTATTCATTCCGAAGAGAAACATGTTTTTTATTTTATTTTTATGAGCCTGAACATTAATAAGCTGAAAAATGTTGTTATTTTTTTTAGATTATATTTATTACCTTATTTTCTTATTATCTGACTATTAATTTTTAATAAATTATAACCGTTAGATTTGAGAAAATCAACTGTTAAATTTTGGTAGTAAGAAAAAAAAAAATAGGTATAAACTTTTTTTTTTGTCAAATTTTATTTTCGGACTATCAATTCATTATTTGTAATAGAAAAATAAATAATTTATTAAACACAATTATAAATCATTTCTATTCACAAAATTGCAAATAAAAGAAAAGATATTCTTACAAATATTATCGTACACCCCCTAAGCTGTCAGGACAAACGCGTGTCTTGTGATCCTTCCTCTCGAGTGGTGGCAAAACTGGCGATTTTCATAATACATTTGCTGAGGGATGCTAAATGCTGAATATACTCATCAGAATCTGGGTGACCCAAGAGGGTGTTAGGGACAATGGGTTGACAAGTTCGTCTTGAATTTTGAGTTAATATTAATCTTTTCTTTTTCATTCAACTTGTGGTTTAACACCAAAAAATAAAAAATAAAAAAAATTCCCATGACCCAAGTTCCACAAATTTTCACTTCAATGGAAAATATTCTTGTTAAAATTTAATTAAGAAAACAAAGAACTTCCCACTTTAGTGAATGGTACGGCAAGTTGTAGTCATTGTGATAATCCATGAATTGAAAATCTGATTTGCGATTTTCGGTGTAAGTGAGATATATTCATGAAAATTAATACATATGAAAAAGAAATAAAGAAAGAGATTTAATGGAAAATTGAATCAGATGAATGATTCAAAATGTGGCCATACCTTCATGTTATACAAAAAAAAATCTAGATATTACTTAACAGCAAAAAAAAAAATTAATGTTTTTTAATAAAACAATTATGCCTTTAATTATTACATTTTTCGGAATAATTACGCATTTATTGTACAATGTGATGCCCCATTTAGGCATCTCACCCTACGGGGAGACGCTTCATTTAGGCGTCATTCGTCAGGTGTTGACACGTGTCATTTTTTTTAAAAAATTTAATTTAATTATAAAACTTCTGAAGGCCATACTTTTGACTCGGGTATCCAAATCAGGTAATTCTTTTTTTGATTCCATATAAATTTTTGAGATCTACACAATGACATCTCATTTCATATATTTTATTTCTCACAAACGTAATTTAAATCTAAATCAGGTAATCATTCTTCCTTAGAGATTTAGAATTATTATTTTATTATTTCCTCTATTAATACAGATTTTTCAAATTGATTTTTGAGTTTAAAACAAATCAAATCTTTATTTTGTTTTCCTTATGAATAATAAGAGGAATGTTATACTTACAACCTTTTTTTTACAACCTCTTGCAACCGTATCTTAACACCGTTGATTTTCGCCAATCAACAGCTATCATTTATTATGATTTAATAATTTATTAATGAGTTTAATTTGGAAAAATCATAACAGTTGATTGGCGGAAATCAACGTTGTTAAGATATGGTTGTAAAAAAAAATTGTAAGTATAACCTACCTCTAATAATAATTGTTACTTTTAATTTAAATCACAAACCAAATTTTTTTTACAATAAAAATAATTTTTTTATATTTTTTAATTTAAATCACACATCAAATCTTGATTTATTTTTTATGTTAAATCACAAACGCAGAACTCAGAAGCTTCTGTGTTTAAAAATGTGACACGTGTCAACACCTGACACGTCACCAATCGCGTCTAAATTAGATTTCAATCAAGAGGCAATCACGCCTAATTTAGGTAATTTTATTTTTGAAAAACATTCATAAGCCATCATTAATTTCAGACCACGAATAATAACCCAGAAGCTTATAGCATTAATCATTAATTTCAAAATTAATATATTTCTTCCTTAGAGATTTAGAATATTTATTTAATTATTGTCTTTATTTCTACAGATTCTTCAAATTGATTTTTTAGTTTAAATCACAAATCAAATCATTATTTTGTTTTCCTTATTAATAATATTTATTTTTATTTTTAATTTAAATCACAAACCTAGAACTCAGAGGCTTCTGGGTTTAACCGCTCTTATAATATCATTTTTACAAATCAAAATTGAGTTATGTGGAATTAAAAAAAGAATTACCTAATTTGGATACTCGAGTCAAAAATTATGGCTTTCAGAAGTTTTATGATTAAATTAAATTTATTTGGAAAAAAAATTGACACGTGTCAACACCAGATGAGTGACGCCTAAATGAGGCGTCTCCTTTTAGGGTGAGACGCCTCAATAGAAGCGTCACATTGTGCAATAAATGCGTAATTATTTCCAAAACTGTAACAAATACGTAATTATTTTATTAAAAAGCATTAATTTAAATTTTTTGCCATAACTTAACGGGAAGAAGACAGGTAAATCTTGGAATTGTAGTATGTATATCCTAACTAACATATTATTTTAGGAGTTTGTTTTTCTCATGTTACATGAGAAAACAAACTCTTCCTACACACATTATAAAAAGGTGAGCCACTCATTTATTTGTTTTTTGCTCTTTTCAAATAGGCGGGTCCCATAATTGATATATTTATGACATGAGATTATAATCTCCTACAACAGAAGATTTATTTTTTCATTATCTTATATTAAAATATATATATATATATATATATATATATATATATATATAATAACATATTGAAGTTATTAACTGCCAAAAATAATATGCAGCAATCCTATTGGAATTTACATTTTTTTTAATATTTTCAATTCCATAATTTAGTAGAGAATCTAAACGAAAATATTAGAGTTAATTATGATTGAGAAATAAAAAAAATAAATTTAAAATATTTTATTTCAATAACTTTTTATTCTCATAATTCAATATTTAACGAAGAATTTTATAATATAGCCAAAGTTAATTAAAAAAAAGTATTAAAAATGCAATAATTAAAATTTTTAATTCATGATTCAAACAAAAAAAATTTAATTCATAGTTCTTTCGCTACGGTGTGTAGTAGTTAGTATAGAATGAATAATCATATTTTTTTTCTCATGTGAGATTCATATTTATTTGAGATAGTTATAATATCTATCAAAAGATATCCTCCAAAATTAAAAGATATAATTTGAGAATTAAAAAGAAAAAAATAGGGAGATTGTGCGAGAGGTAATAAAAGGGAAATCCTCCTAAAATCTTCGGACAAGAAAAGTATTCTACAACTTCCTCTTCTTTAGAACACTGTAAGTCTGGAAAATCGTCCAAAAGGTTTCCTTTTCTTTCTCTTTTCTTTCCTACTTTTTTTGTCTTTGTCTTTTCCATATCTATGGATTCTTCCTCTGCAAGAAAGCCAAACGTACGAAAGGGAAAGGTTGAGATCAAGAAAGTGAAAGAAAAAAGCAAGCGCCATGTGACCTTCTCGAAACGCAAACAAGGGCTTTTCAACAAAGTTACTGAGCTATCCCTTCTTTGCCAAGCTGAAACTGCTTTGATCATCAATTCTGAAAAAGGAAAGCTCTATGCCTGCGGCTACCCCGATCCGGACTCTGTCATCCAGCGCTACCACGGTAGCGCCGGAGGAGGAGGGTATCACAACCATGCTGTTAAAAGGAGGTTTCAAGAGGGTGTTGAAACCCTAAGGGTAAAATATGAGGCAACTCAAGCTAAGTTGAAAGAAGAGAATATGCATCATAAAGAGATCACTGAGGCAAAAAAGAATGGTTTGTTATTCACTGAATGGTGGGATCTCTCCATTGAAGATATGAGTTTTGAACAAGCTAAGGAATTCAAGAATTGCATAGAAGATTTGAAGATGAAACTTGTTGATGCAAGGGAAAAGAAGAAGATGAAGGTTGATAATTCACTTCCACCATTAATTGCACTTCCACCATTACCAGTTGCATCATCACCGATGCAAAGTTTATCAGATATGTCTTTCTTGAATGAGCATTTCAATGGGTATGGTGCATGTGGTGTCAGTTCCATGGATCCTGTTGGTGCAGGTTTTAGCCATTATTAATTAGGACATGCATGGCTATAGGTCGTAGTTATTAATCAGGGCTTGTTCCTTTTCTTGTGAACTATTGTTCATCTTTTTTGCTTGACTTTTCAATTTGAGGGATTTCATGTATATGTCTCTCTTGGACTTGATTGATTTCGTTCTTGACAGATAATATCTCTATTCATGCGACCGTGCAATTGAACCCCTGCAAATATTGTGTTCTCATAATCTTTTCTTTTATGAGTTTTATAATTCTCATTCAACATGAGAATTCAAATTTTCCTACACACCTTTCGATTTCTGTGCTGACTGGGTCCTACATATAATTTTTTCTAACACATGGGTCTCACATGCTTTTTATCTCTACAACATAAAATTTCAATTCTCCTTCAACATGAGAATTATGAAACCCTTCTTTTTTTTTGATAACAAAAACCCTTCTTTTATTGATGTGAATTGAACAAAAAAGAGTTACTGATCCGAATGAGGACGAAAATGGCGTCACCGACATTGCAAAGCGAAAGACTGGATTTATTATCTCATGTTTGCTTTTCGTGAAAATATACCAATTGAAGTGGGGGGTTTCGTCAAACAACAAGAGGCTGGGTCAACTATTCAATCAAATGATATTGACCATATTTCCCATCTCTTCTTGAGAAACAAGCGGGCTATTTCTTTGTAAAATTGTGCTTAATTTCATATGTGGCAATTCCGCCAAGATCTCTTCGTTAGTTGGGGGAAGAATATGCATGAATCGGATTTTTTTAGGAACATATCGAGAGAGAATTGGATTTGGTTAGACAATGTGTCGTTGGTAAACAAGGATCGGTTTTTTAGCAAGGTACGGAATGTATCATCAAATATTCAATATGATTCCATGAGAGTTATGTTGTAGGAAAAGTGTTTGTGTTATGTTATAGAGATTCATTTTGCATGCCAGATTTTTTTTTTTTGCTGTGGGCCCCACAAAATGTTGTGAGTATAGAAAAAAATTTCTGGTCATATAAATTATAGATGATAAACCCTTTAATTATATGTACAATTAATCGCTTGAAGGGAGACTTTCATTGTACATGTTGCAAAAGTAGTATTTTTTATTGTGTTGCAAAAGGAGTATTTGTTATAACGGAATTTCATACTCAATTGAACAGAGTCGTATTCAGTGTTTCGGCATTTCTTGTTTTTTTGGGACTTTTAATAAGGTAAAGTGTATATCTTTTTAAAGGATGTAAAGTTGTGTCATTTTAAGAGAGAGTTGACGAAAAAAATAAAGGTGTGGGACCCATCTCTTTGTGAGAGTGAAAGGATATAAGTTGTGTCATTTAAAAGGATAAACACTTTTTCCTTTTAATAAACTTGGAAAACCTTGGTGTCGTTTCAATGTATTGTGTTTGGTTTAATTTATTTTAAAACAAAAAAGTAGATTCTTGTAAAGACTTTTGAAAAAAAATTACTTCTCTTAGAAGTAAACGTTAACAGACATGTTATGTAACAGCCCGTGTTAACCCGGATTGTTAACATACTATCGTATTAAGCCACGCTTAATTAAAATGCGGAATAACTTTTTCTTTAGTCCAATTATGACGTCATTAAACTTAACCAACTTGATTACTTAATCAATTTCATAAAATACTGCCTGTATGTAAATTGCAAGACAACTAACTGAAATACCTCATGAATAAATATAAAGTGAGTATCTAAAGCCACACGACCACAACACATAGCCTGGGTCAAAATCCTGATACTTTAATTACAACTTCAATTAAAAGACAATAACAAAACCATGTGGCATGGACAAACCCCATGCTCACCAAATAAGGCACAATGCCCAACAACAGTCTCAGCATAACATCATAATCAAAGCGGGAAAACATAAACAGCAGACAAATAATCAGCATCCATCATGTCAGCAAAATACAGATAGTCTAGCTCAGCTCTGGCCTTCTGCCACCTGAACCCTCAACATTACCTGAACCTGAAATAAGCGTCCCCAAACGTGGGGTGAGATCTCTAAACAAGAAATCTCAGTAAGGCAAGGGTTCATCAAGGATCTTCCACCCCAAGCTCACTTACATGTGTAATATAAGTTCAAAAACAGTATTTACAATATAAGTTCCAAAACTATGCAGTGCAACAGATATTCATGCCATGTGTGTTTATACAATCTACTGGCCAGAGAAATGCAGGAATACGTCTATACGCACATAAGTACAAGGAACACCTCTTGCACCTCACCCACAGCCTCACCATCTTGTATGTACCACATACTCAGGCTTACCGTATAGGTGGACATCACATGCATATCATAAAAGCACATTGCATATAATAGCTCAACAGCATTTCCAAAACATCAAAGCATGTAACACAGCATGCATAAACCACATCCCCATGGGACATGGTGGAACCACAACATGGCTAAACCGAGGACACGAAAGCTTACCTTGCAAGCTAGCTATCCAAGCCAAGAGTCCGCACAAACTCAAAGTCCAAACACAGTAGAATCACAATCTGTTTTAGACCAATAATTATATCAATATTCATATTCTAATATTTACAAATGTTAAAATAGACATCTTGAGATTTCTAACGATATACTTCATGTCTCAATCGGAGTTGTATAACTCCGGTTATGTTTTATGCAAGGTTCTTACAACAAGCTGAATTTCCAGCAATGGGGGTCGCGACCTCAAACATAAACTCAGAGAAATCCACTTATCCAATGGATCTGAAAATTTACAGGGTTGTAGCCCTATGTGTTAGCTTCACATAGGTCCAAACCTCACTCAATCTAGAGCTCTGTAGCTCGAGATATCGCAATTTTACTAAACTAGGTCGCTGTTGTCTCGCGAAGTATTCGATTACTGCATTTTCCCAGAAAAGTATTCAAATACTTCCCGAAAAGTATTCGAATACTTCTTCGACAGAATGCAGAAAACTGAGTTTTAAAGGTAAAATCGACCTCTAATGATCCAAACTCGATTTGGAGTCCAAGAACTCCTTAAACAGATGTTTATTAACATGCTATGAACCCAGAAACACATTCCTTTTATCAAATGGTTCAAGTCATGATTTTTAATTGCTTAAACAACCTTAAAATCATCAAAATACAAAGAGGTGTTCATGGTATACCTCTAAGCTCCAAAAATCCGAAAATGAGACAGCAAGGAGGTCTCCAATACAGCACCTAGGTTCTGACTTCACCAAAGAACGAAAATGCCCAACAAGCTTGGACCTTTCATCATCAAAATGGTTCCTTGAAGCACTAAAGGATGCTTCTTGGACCTTAAAATGCCATGATCATGACCTCCACTCTTCTCACACAAAGAACTCAGCTCCCACAGCCATACACAGTAGCTAGACACTCTCCCAAAGGTCACTCCTTACTCTCACCAAGCACAAGTACACTCACCCTAGGTGTTAAAAAGAAGAATGGTGAGGGAAAAGATCTCAAATTCTAGAAATGGTGAAGGAGAAGG
Source organism: Gastrolobium villosum (assembly GCA_032173675.1). Classification (NCBI taxonomy): domain Eukaryota; kingdom Viridiplantae; phylum Streptophyta; class Magnoliopsida; order Fabales; family Fabaceae; genus Gastrolobium; species Gastrolobium villosum. The sequence goes on from JAVKPL010002229.1 coordinate 131,188, forward strand.
AATTGTGATAGCAACCACTATGTAGCCACCCAAGGGAGTCACATAGAGGCTGGAGGTTTTTAGGGTTTGATGCCCAAACTAATGAATATATAGGCAATTGGTCACTTAAGCGCAGTATTAGCCTTAATAGCAACACAAAAGATCTTGATCCCAAACTTTGGAATCTCGACCTACACATTTTTCTAAGATTTGTAATATTTTTATTTTATTTTTCGGAGCACCTTTCCGGTACGCGCTTTTCCATAGCCAGTATCAGTTCTGGCATCAGATTACATTATTTTGACTTGAAACTTGTTTTACAAGTCCTACATAATATTCTAGTAATTATCATGCATTCGTTATAATTTTCCGGGATACTTTTCCGGTACGCATTTATACTGGGTAGCAGGACCGGTATTGCGCTTTTCTTCCGAAATCGACTTTCAGCATTTCTACTCACTCAGTATGATTATTTAAGCCCAATAACAATTATTCAGGTCAATTATGGAATCATTTCCTAATTATCATAATTAATTCACTAATTACCTTAATTAACGGTGCGGGTTCTTACATTCACCCCACCTTTTTAACGATTTTGTCCTCAAAATCAGAAACATACATGTCTCGAAAGTCGGGATACTGCCGGAGAAGCTCATCCTCTCGCTCCCACGTGCACTCCTCGGGACTACGCCCAGTCCACTGCACCTTGACCATCAGAATGATCTTGCTTCTAAGTTGTTTCTCGCCTCGATCGAGAATCTTGAGTGGTCCAACGGGAGTCTTTAGGTTCTCCCGAACCTCCACATCATCCGACTGCACCACGTGCGAAGGATCTGCTATGTACCTCTGTAGCTGAGACACGTGAAACACGTCGTGGATGTTGGCTAGGTTCGGAGGCAAGGCGAGTCGATAGGCAACAGGTCCTACTCTACCAAGGATCTGGTAAGGCCCAATGAACCGAGGGCTCAACTTCCTCACTCCGAGTGCCCGTCCAACACCGGTGATAGGTGAAAGTTTCACAAACACGTGCTCACCCTCACTGAACTCCAGTGGTCGATGTTTGACATCATAGTAGCTTTTCTGGCGATTCTGCGCCTGCTTCAACTTTTCCCTGATCATCTGGATCTGCTGGGTAGTATCTTGGACAAAGTCCAAGCCAAAAAGCTCTTTATCTCCAACCTCAGACCAGCAAGTAGGAGTCTGACACCTCCTACCATACAGCGCCTCGTAGGGTGCCATGCCCAGACTAGCATGAAAATTGTTGTTGTACGAGAATTCTACCAACGGAAGGTACCTATCCCATGCAGTACCCTGCTCTAACGTGCAAGCTCTCAGCATGTCCTCCAATGTCTGGATGGTCCGCTCAGTCTGTCCGTCAGTCTGAGGGTGATAGGCGGTACTCAATCTCAACTGCGTACCAAAAGCCTCCTGCAGCGCCTCCCAGAACCGAGATGTGAACTTCGGGTCCCTATCACTGATGATACTCTCGGGCACCCCGTGAAGCCTCACAATCTCGCGGACATAAAGCTTGACCAACTGCTCTGTAGTGAAGCTCACCTTCACTGGAAGAAAAGGGGCAGACTTGGTCAATCTGTCCACTATGACCCAAATAGAGTCACAACCAGCCTGAGTTTTAGGCAATCCCACCACGAAGTCCATGGAAATACTCTCCCACTTCCACTGTGGAATTTCAAGAGGTTGAAGTTTACCAGACGGTTTCTGGTGCTCAATCTTTACTTTCTGACATATAAGGCATTTGGACACGTAGACCGCTATGTCCTTCTTCATGCCCGGCCACCAAAAGTTTCTTTTTAAGTCCTGGTACATTTTCGTGGCACCAGGGTGGATAGTAAACCGGCCCTTATGAGCCTCTGCCATAACCTCTTCGGTCAATGGCCCTCGAGGAATAACAATCATCTTCTGGAATAGCAACAAACCATCCTCATTCCAAGACACACCGTCCTGATTCTTCACATAATCAAGACACTCTCTTTGCATTTGCGCCTCTTTAATCTTTTCCATCAGCTCATTAATCACTTCTGTTGTTTCCATCTCAAACAGTGCGCCCCCAAACAAGGAGTTCACTCTCAAGTCTCTGAACTTTTCAATCACCTCGTAGTCGCTCATCATCATGCTGGATAAGCTCACGGATTTCCGACTCAAAGCATCGGCTACCACATTGGCCTTGCCAGGATGATACCTCAACTCAAAGTCGTAGTCCTTCAAGAACTCCATCCATCTCCGCTGTCTCATGTTCAACTCCTTCTGGTCAAACAGATATTTCAGGCTCTTGTGGTCACTGAATACAACAAACTTCATGCCAAACAGGTAATGCCTCCAAATCTTGAAAGCAAAAACAATGGCTGCCAACTCCAAGTCGTGAGTCGGGTAGTTCTCCTCATGAGGTTTCAACTGTCTTGAAGCATAAGCAACAACTTTTCCTTTCTGCATCAACACACTGCCTAACCCCTTTCCTGAGGCATCGCAATATAACTCAAACTGCTCCGCAGGATCGGGAAGGACTAACACAGGAGCAGTAGTCAGTCTCTCCTTCAACTCCTGGAAACACTCCTCACACTCATGTGTCCACACGAATGGAGGTTCCTTTCGGGTAAGGCGAGTCATCGGTAGCACCATCTTGGAGAATCCCTATATGAACCTCCTGTAGTACCCTGCCAAACCTAAGAAGCTTCTCACTTCTGTAACCGTCTTGGGCCTTTCCCAATCCATCACGGCCTCAATCTTGTTAGGATCAACTGCAACTCCATAAGCAGAAATCACATGACCCAGAAATTTCACCGCCTTGAGCCAAAACTCACATTTTGACGGCTTAACATATAGCTTTTTCTCTTTCAACACTTGCAAAACAATCTTCAAGTGCTCAGCATGCTCCTCCTCTGTCTTGGAGTAAATCAAGATGTCGTCAATGAAGACGATCACAAACTGATCCAGGTACGGCTGGAAGATCCTGTTCATATAGTCCATGAACACTGCGGGTGCATTGGTGAGTCCAAAAGGTATCACCAAGTACTCATAATGCCCGTACCTCGAGCGAAACGCTGTCTTTGGGACATCCTCCGACTTTACCCGTATCTGATGGTAACCGGACCGGAGATCAATCTTGGAATATACGCAAGCACCCCTGAGCTGATCCAGCAAATCATCAATGCGTGGGAGGGGATACTTGTTCTTGATTGTCACCTTGTTCAACTGTCTGTAGTCGGTGCACAACCGCATGGTCCCATCTTTCTTTTTCACAAAAATGACCGGTGCTCCCCAGGGAGACACACTCGGCCGAATAAAATCTTTCGCTGAAAGCTCCTCAATATGCTTTTTCAGCTCTGCCAACTCCGGTGGCGACATCCGGTATGGAGCCAACGATATAGGCCCCACACCAGGCAATAAGTCTATGGAGAACTCTATCTCCCTCTGTGGTGGAAACTCAGGAATCTCCTCGGGAAACACCTCGAGGAATTCCCTCACCACAGGAATGCCAGTGAGATCCTCCTGTGTCCCACTCACCAAACCTCCCAACATAACATAGCCAAATGCCCCTGCTCTCAAGGCCCTTCTCGCCTGCAGGACTGAAATGAACGGTGAGGAACTGGCTGTGGACCCACCCGGAGACATCACCACTCTCTTGGCACAACAATCAATCAATGCACAGTTTCTGGACAACCAATCCATGCCCAGAATAATCTCCAAGTTGGCTATCGGCAATCCTATCAGATCTACCGAGAAGTCACGGCCATCCCACTGAAACGCTACATCGCGATGAACAGTGGAGGTCAAACATTTTTCTCCGGTGGCGGTGGTCACCCGCATCGGTGGAGAAAGCACATCACTGGGCAACTCAAGCCCCACAGCAACAGGGGTAGCAACAAAAGAATGCGTTGCCCCGGAATCAAACAATACATCAATAGCTGACCCACCAATGGTAACAGTACCTCTGACCAGGTTCGGAGCTCTGTCCGACTGCTGACGATCAAGGGTGTACACACGCCCCGTAGTAGGTGGCACTGCTGGTGCCCTAGTAGGAACCATCTGCAATGGCACAGCTTGCACTGCAGCAACTCTCGCCATCGGGCAATCTCTGGAATAGTGGCCCTCCTTGCCACACTGGAAGCATATCAGTTGTCCGGTAGAACACGGCCCAAAGTGTGACTTCCCGCATCCCGAGCATCTGGGAGCAGGAGGTCTCGTTGTGTTTCCCTGAGTAGAAGTCCTTTTAAATTGATTTGGCGCTTGCTTAGCCGCCAACTGTTTGCCCTTGCCCTTGTTTGCAAACTTCCCGTCCCTCCAGGGAGCGGAACCGCCGGTACCCTGTGGCACCTCAATCTTGGCCTTCTTTGCCTGACTCGCACGGCAATAGTCTTCAATGTCGCGGCACTGCTGTACTAAAGCTCCGAAGTCTCTCGAAGCAGAACCAGCAAGATGTCCGGCAATGTCCTCATTAAGTCCCCTCCGGAACTTAGCAGCAAGAAAAACAGGAGTCGGTCTCGCCATGCGGAAATGAGCGAACTTGACCAGCTCATTAAACTTGGCCAGGTACTCGTCGACAGACAACGAGCCCTGCACCAAACAGTCAAACTCTCCTTGCTTCCTCTCCTGAGAGTCATAAGGAAAATACTGACCCAGAAAACACTCCTCAAAGAACGGCCACGTCATCACACGGCCCTGCATCTCATAGACGTGAGAAATGTTGGTCCACCACTCATGGGCCTCGCCCTCCAGCATGTAAAGTGGCAAACATCAGCTTCTGCGGATCGGTACACTGCATGATCCGGAAGATCTTGTCCAACGCCTGTAGCCATCTGGCAGCAGCAATGCGATCATAAGATCCGTCGAAAGAAGGTGGCTTATGCTTGCGGAAAGCATTCAGCCGGCGGTCGATCTCGTCACGATCCTCAGCAAATACGGGGATGGTCTGCAAAGCCCCCGTCAAATGACTGCCCTCACCCATCTGACTCTGGGAGTCCTCCTGTTGACTAGGCGGAGGTGGAGGCGGTGGCGGCGGTGGAGGTGGTGGAGGACACTGGCCAGCAGCAGGACCAGCCCTCAACTCCTCCAACATGACCCTCATCATAGTCATGTTGGCCATCCGGTTCTCCTCCAGAACCTCAGCAGTGGCTCGCCTGTTCGCATCTCGGATAGCGTCCAGCATCGCCTGGTTTGCCAACCTCGTGGCCTCCTGGTCGGCTAGTCGGGCCGCCTGCATCTCAGCTAATGCAGCCAGGATAGGATCCGATTGATCCTCGCTCGTACTAGGGTTCCTCCTTGGTGGCACCATAACTCTGCACAAGTTACACAAAGAATGAGTTGATCAGGCCCACGCCATGTGGTCACATATGCATTGTCCTAACACACACCAATCAGAGAGAACGCAAAGTAGACACGCAACGAAACATCCTAAGTTATTGCAATACATACAGGCTTTTCCCTAGAAAGTGCTCTGATACCATAAAATGTAACACCTCGTGTTAACCCGGATTGTTAACATACTATCGTATTAAGCCACGCTTAATTAAAATGCGGAATAACTTTTTCTTTAATTCAATTATGACGTCATTAACCTTAGCCAACTTGATTACTTAATCAATTTCATAAAATACTGCCTGTATGTAAATTGCAAGACAACTAACTGAAATACCTCATGAATAAATATAAAGTGAGTATCTAAAGCCGCAGGACTACAACACATAGCCTGGGTCAAAATCCTGATACTTTAATTACAACTTCAATTAAAAGACAATAACAAACCATGTGGCATGGACAAACCCCATGCTCACCAAATAAGGCACAATGCCCAACAACAGTCTCAGTATAATATCATAATCAAAGCGGAAAAACATAAACAGGAGTCAACATCCAGCATGTCAACAAGTCATAATAACATCAACTCAGCTCTGGCCTCCTGCCACCTGAGCCCTCAACATTACCTGATCCTGAAATAAGCGTCCCCAAACGTGGGGTGAGATCTCTAAACAAGAAATCTCAGTAAGACAAGGGGTCCTCAAGGATCTTCCACCCCATGCTCACTTACATGTGTAATATAAGTTCAAAAACAGTATTTACAATATAAGTTCCAAAACTATGCGATGCAGCAGATAATCATGCCATATGTGTTTATCAAATCTACTGGCCAGAGAAATGCAGGAATACGTCTATACCTACATGAGTACAAGGAACACCGCTTGCACCTCACCCACAGTCTCACCATCTTGTATGTACCACATACTCAGACTTACCGTATAGGTGGACACCACATGCATATCATAAAAGCACATTGCATATAATAGCTCAGCAGCGTTTCCAAAACATCAAAGCATGTAACACAGCATGCATAAATCACATCCCCATGGGACATGGTGGAACCACAAAATGGCTAAACCGAGGACACGAAAGCTTACCTTGCAAGCAATCAATCCAAGCCAAGAGTCCAACCACTCTTACGTCCAAACACAGCAGTATCACAATCTGATATGGACCAATAATACATCAATATTTATGCATCACAAGCATACAACTTAAAGACTAAGCCTTTCCTTTACGTTTTACGTCTTAAGGCTTCCAACAAAGCCATAAGCCCTTAATCATATGATTCTGACTTAGTTTATTAATTACAGAAGTTCAACTTCCTTAATCTAGGGTCCACAAACCCCCAATAGCTTACTGTTCACACAACACAGCTACTGTTCTGCGAAATCCCAGGATATCCGGATATGTCGGGGGCATATCCGGATATCCATATCCGGATATTTCCAAGCCCATATCCGGATACCAATATCCGGATATCATATCCGGATATCTCGTGACAGAATGCAGTTTCTGCATTTCGCGAGATATCACTCCCAAGGTTCCATTTTATTAAAACTGCAGTTGTAATTCTTTACCAAAAATTCTGAGATTTTAATATGTTAAACTAGACCTCACAAGCTTTCCAACGATATATCTTATGTCTCAATCGGAGTTGTATAACTCCGGTTATGATTTTCGCAAAGTGACTGCTGCCAACTGAATTTCCAGCAACAAGACGCGACTTTAAACTAACACTGAGATCAAACCACTTATTCAATGGCTACGAAATTTTACAGGGTTATAGCCTTATGTGTTAACACATAGGTCCAAACGGCACTCGATTTGGAGCTCTGTAGCTCAAGATATCGAATTTTTACCGAAACAGGTTCGTTGTTGTCCCCATATCCGGATATGAATATCCGGATACTGATATCCGGATATCTGCTCGACAATATCCGGATATCTCATGACAGAATGCAGTTTCTTCATTTCATGAATATCCAATCCATAGGTTCAACTTTTTAACCGATTAAAGGCACTTAAACATGCATTTCTAGATGTGTTTAACCTACCCCACCCTTAAGTTATTAACTTAGCTCAATACATGCATCAAGGTTCCATTTTTAAGCATCTCAACACAAGTTCAAAGGTTGATGATCATACCACAAGCCAAAAGCAGAGTAGATGATGCTTTTGGAGCTGACTCAACAGCTCCAAAGTCAGCCACAACACTGTGCACGAAAATGGCACACCAAAGGTTGGTTCTTCCCCACTAAGATGACACTTTGAGGCTCAAAATGTCATCACCAAGGTTCCCATCACTCAAGCTTCAAACTCAGCCTTCAAAACTGAACTCACAAAGGCTGAGCATGCAGCAATGTAGCCTCACACTCACACCACCCACCCCACCAAGTGTTTGCAAGGAGAAAGTGTAAAGATCAAAGGAAAGGAGGTGACTTTGAAGGTTTCACACAAGCAAAGAAGGAGGGTGGCAATAAGGAGGCAAGGCTGCAGCCACACTCACGTAGGATTTCCAATACCTAGGGTTTTGTGCCCATAATAAGGGTATTTAAAGGCAAATGGTCATAATGCGCAGTATTAGCCTTAATAGCAACGCAAAAGATCTTGATCCCAAACTTTGGAATCTAGACCTACACATTTTTCTAAGATTTTTCATATTTTTATTTTATTTTTCGGAGCACCTTTCCGGTACGCGCTTTTCCATAGCCAGTATCAGTTCTGGCATCGGATTACGTTATTTTGACTTGAAACTTGTTTTACAAGTCCTACATAATATTCTAGTAATTATCATGCATTCGTTGTAATTTTCCGGGATACTTTTCCGGTACGCATTTATACCGGGTAGCAGAACCGGTATTTGCGCTTTTCTTCCGAAAAGCGACTTTCATCATTTTTACTCACTCAATATAATTATTTAAGCCCAATATTAATTATTTAGGTCAATTATGGAATCATTTCCTAATTATCATAATTAATTCACTAATTACCTTAATTAACGGTGCGGGTTCTTACAACCACCCCCATCACCACGATGCCACCGCCAACATCACCACCACATCCACCCATCACTACCACCAGCACCACTATCACCGTCACCACCACCATCACCATTACCGCCATCAACCACCACCATCATCATCGCAACCATTGCCTCCACTGTCGCCATCACCATCACCAAGTCACTGCCACTACCACCACCACAACGTCATCGCTACCATCACCATCACTATCATTGCTGCAGCCACCACTGACACCACCGTTGTCGCCGCCACCACCAACCACCACCACCATCGTCACAGCCACTACCCTCACCACCACCACCATCGCCACCATTACACCACCCCCGCCACTACCATCACCACCACTGCCACCATCATCACCACCACCACTATCACCTACCACCTCCATGACATCATCACAACAACCACCACCATGTCACCACTACCATTGTCGCCTCCACCTCCATCCCCACCACTACCGCCGCCGCAGCCACTATCGTCACTGCCACCACTATCGCCGTACCGCCACAACCACCACCACTATCATCACCACGTCATTGCCACCACCATTGCCGTACTGCCACCGCCGCCGCCACCCCCCGCCACCGCTACCACTACAACCACACCATATGAAAAGGAAAGTGATGATCGAGATTTGTTTGTTTAATAGGAATTATTTTTTATTTAATCCGGCCTAAGGGGAGGGATAAGACCTTATAAGAGATTAGTGTATTAACATCACCGCCACCACTACAACCACACCATATGAAAAGGAAAGTGATGATCGAGATTTGTTTGTTTAATAGGAATTATTTTTTATTTAATCCGGCCTAAGGGGAGGGATAAGACCTTATAAGAGATTAGTGTATTAACATCGTTGACCAGTGCAATTCTCAAAAATTAATATATTATTTTAACATTAATATATTAAAATAAAAATAATATATTGAAAAATTAATTTTTGAAATATTGAATATTTTTATTTTTATAAAAATTAATTTATGTTTTGGACACACTAATCAATAAATTTTTATAAAAATTAATATCATATGACATTTTTTGAAGAATTATATAAATTATTTATTAAAGGATATTTTTATTAAAAATATTTATTTTTATCCTATATAGCATTATATAGTGCATTACCAAATGCTGGATAGTATTAAAATTCAATCAGGTCTTATACTATCAGATCTTATCCTATAATATACATCAAACATGCCCTTAGTTCAGCTTGCTCTATGTAGGTTTAAAGGTTATTTTGATTGAATAACTTTTTTATTAATTTATACAAGTCTTAAAATATTAATTTTAAAAAATTCTTTAATTGACTTAAATTAATTTATATAAAAAAATTAAAATTAAATATTACTGAAAATATATTATGCTTTATTTTAAAATAACTTTTAAAAAATTATAAAAAATTAATTATCATAATAATTAATTATGACATATTTGGGTTTGTGGGCTGGCTCGGCCCATCGCAAACTCAAGCCAAGCCAAGTTTAACAAAAATCTTTTTTATTTCAATTGTGTTGGCCCAATCCAATGTTTTGTCAGTTAAGATTAGCTCAAAGTTTGTAAGTTAATAGCAATTAACAGAAGGATTTATAGATAAAAAACTATAAAACCCCTTATATTATAAAATAGAGTAAGATGATCTCTCATTGTATCATCTTCCTCTGTTAGACACGAAATTCAATAGTTGTAAAACATTTCTTTTCTTTTCTTTTCTTTTACCATTTTTCTTAAGGTTTTATAAGAGTTATGTTGTAGGAAAAGTGATTGTGTAATGTTATAGAGATTCATTTTACGTGTCAGGGTTTTTTTTTTTGCGGGTCCCACAAAATGTTGTGAGTGTAGAAAAATTTTTCTGGTCATGTTAAATGATAGATGATAAACCCTTTTCCTTAACATCTAATTCTTAACTTATAACTTTTAAATTTTAAAAATAAATTATTTTAAATTAATTGTACCTATCTCCTTTATAATTTTAAATATGTTTATTAATTTTGAAAATTGAAAAGTATTTATCATTTTTGAAAATACACATTTGTGTCATTTTAAATGAAACAACTGTATTTTTTGTATATTTGATATTTTTTATATTTTTTCTACTGAATAAAATATGAAGAGAAAATATAAAAAAATCATTAAAATACTATAATCTCACTTAGAATAACATAAAGTTACATACTTTAAAGTCATAAGAACTTTTTCTACTTATTAATTATGTATACATGTTATGATTTTAAAAGGATCAATTAGGTGATTACCAAAAAAAAAAAGAGAGGATCAATTAGGAAAAAATATTTATCCTTTAAAAATGATAGTCATTTTACTTACAACTAGTATTTTTTTTTAAAATTTAAATTAAAAAAACCTTCCATTTTTTTAACTCATGATTTTTATTCTATAGTTTTTACTTTCATTTAAACTGATACAATTTTATACCATTTAAAAAAATCCCTATTGTAATTTTAATCTTGAAAGAAGAATATTCCTAATGAAAGGAGGTTATTGCATTGCACTTTTTGCCCTTTTCAATGAATTCCTAAGCAAACGACACTTGATGGGTTGCGTTTAAGGTTAGAAATTGCACCGAAACGACCCTTATATCCGAGGAAGTTGACACTGAAAGAGGAGAGAGTGCGTAGTAGAAGAAGAAGAAAAAGAAAGAGAGTGGAAAAAAAAAAATGGCGGAAGAGAGAGAAGATCCACAGAAGCTGAAACGAATAGCGGCGGATTCATACGACTACGACAACGACCAACGATGGCCCGATTATTGGAACAACGTTCTCATCCCTCCCCACATGGCTTCACGCTCCGACGTCGTTTCACACTTCAAGCGCAAGTTCTACCAACGATACGTTGTATGTAAACTCTCAACAAACCCCACTTCTTTATTTCCCCTTATACACCCAAATGTCTCATCAAGTTTCGATTTTTTATCTGTTTGGACAATTGGGTCACTCTCCTTTGTTGCAATTTTTTTTGGGTGTCTTTCGAAAATTTAGTTGATGTTTTCTATTTATTACTTTATGATCAGTTATAGTAAATGTTTTTTTTTTTCGGGTGCTACATGATGTATTATGGGAATTTGTTTTAAATTGATTGTAACTATTGGATAATTTGTCAATTTTAGTGAATTAGTAGATATTGATTGGAATTCATTGTTATGTTTTTATTTCTGAACTGTTTTGGAGGGTTGGATATATAGTCATATGTAACAAGGTTTCATATTTTGATGCTGCATAGTGTGTATTTGTATCTGGAGAATTTGTCTTATTTTGACTAACTTGGTAAATTGTTTGTGACTATTGGATGATAAACAGGATCCTGATCTTGTGGTAGAACCAATGTCTTTTAGCAGTTCATCCCAGCCAGCACGGCCATCGGCAACATCATCGTCGTCGTCGCCATCCCCAACAAATGGTCAACCTCGTGCAAGAAGCTCTGGTGAATATGTCATTACTATGAATCTTATAGATTTTTGATTCATATTAGAATAAAGAACTCATAATGAAGCACATCTTGGTAATCATATTTGTTTGTTCTTTGTTGCTTGCTAGCCTGAGTTTTACTATATGTTTTGAATTTTTCTGCAGGAACAACTAATAGAACTTCAGGGACATCTTCAACTGCAGGACCTAATCCAACTTCTTTGCGTTGGGATCGGCAGACAATTCTATTTTCTGTTAATGCTTGGGTACAGTCTTTTCTACATTGAAGTCATAGATTCATACGTAATATGATTTCAGTTTAAGATATGGCTCATTTTCATATGACCGCATGGATGACCGCATTTGACTGATTGTTTTGTTTAGTTCTTTTCTTACTTTTGTCTATGAACACTTGATTTAGTATTTATATTCTAACAGAGCTTGCTTCTTAAGAATTCTACATGTCAGTTATATGCTAGTAGAGCAATTGTGTAGGGAAGTGAAAAGGATATTAGAATTAGGAAGGGAGGGATTGAAATTGTGAATTTGCCGAGTTATATGTGGCCTATTTGATTGTGTTATGCTTTTTTTTTCTTCAAATTATTTTGTAGAGCAGTCAATAAGATGAGTGTTTTCTTTTTTTGTTTTAAAAGTCAAAACACAAAACAGAAACAATTGAGATATTGATTTTATATTTTTTTGCACTAGACTGTTTGCTTGCTGATCTGAATCACTTCTGTTGCTGATGCTTTTATCAAATACATTTTCTCTAGGTGTTTGTCGTGGCTTTCCTTGCTGCCATTCCACTGGTACCTAGGCATCTTTCTCATAGGGCTTATCGACTTTCTTTTATGGGTACTACTTGCTCTTCCCTGTACTCATTGTACTCGCTATATGGGGTAAGTTTTTTATTTGATTTTACAGTTAACATTATCTTCTTAATGTTCTAATTCTTCTATCTTTAATACATTATTGCATTGTCTTGTGCTATTGCAGAAGCCAAGGGCATGGAATTTGCAGGCCTTGCAAGTTTATTTTCAGTCAATAATAGCCACGAAGGAATTTATATACTTCATCTACTGCCTTACATTTGTTACATCACATCTTTGCCTTAAAGGTGAGTATTCCTTGGTCAGCTAATCTCATAACACTCTTTTTTTCTTTTTCCTGGAGGGAAGTAAAATCATCATTCCTTTATGTCACTTCCATGTCCTGCCTTTTTATAATGTGTTTTAATTATGTTGCAGTTGCTTTGATCCCTATCTTATGCTGGTCGTTTGAACATGTTGCCAAGTTCCTTAGACGCAATTTCAGTCGCTCTAACTTGTACAGGTGAATAACCTTTTAAAAGTTCATACTAGTAACATGCAAATAAAATAATGTTGCTCAAAGAGACAGCATTAAGCATTGTTCTCATTAAGCATAGGACTGATACACCCTCCTTTATCTCATGTATATTTCATTAGATTACTGTCAGATGCTAGAACATAAATACCTTGCCTTCACTATTGTGCATCGGGACTTCTAGCCTTTTCACTTGGCTCTCTCTTTCTCTATTGTTTTCACTTTCTTTATCTTTGTCATTCTTGAACATAGTTATCAAATGCGGATTTCGGCATGTCGCGGCCAACCCCAAAAAACGTTATAGCGTTATAGCGGGTTGCGGTTGCGGAAATAGCGGAATAGATTTATGACAGAAATAATGACAAAAATAAACATTTTTTAAAGGAAAATACAGCAGAAGTGACAGAGACAGACGCAAATAGACTAAAAAAACCCTTAAATTTTATCTGTTACACATTTAAATTTAGGACAAAATTGACATTTTGCCTATGACAGCAATATGGCCGCAAATGCGATCACAATGGCCGCTATTGCGTTCCTGTGTGGCGCGGCGCAGTTTCTTGCGGCGAGACACCGTAACGCCCATACGGCTTGGCTTGCGGCTCTATTGCGGCGCTATTAACTACTATGTTCTTGAATATGTGGTTTCCTGGTTTTATCATAGCCTAAAAGAACATCTTGATCTGTGACATGAAGAACCATATCATAACCCTTAATTATAATTCTGACATTTGTGAAGTGAGTCTTGGATTAAAATTTAATCGTTAAAGCCAAGTGTGGAATTTCTTATATAATTTCAATGTATACTATGTTTTTTATGTTGTGCTGTCTGGATCATTTTTCTAGAATTACATTTTGATCTCTGGAATGCCTTAGCAAGTAAATTTAAATACCAAATTCATTCTGAATTATTATCTTCACATCTGTAGGCATTCTTGTTTCTTGTTGATAATTGTACCCAGCTTCTCCCTAGCTCAAATTCATATAATGAATTGGACACATTTTTTGTATCAGGACATTATTTTTTACTGTGCATGAACATCTTAGTAATAATAACTTCTTCTTTTTTTTTGCTGGAATAGGAAGTACTTGGAAGAGCCTTGTGTTTGGGTGGAGTCAAACAATACTACCCTCAATATACTGACATCACACGCCGAGATTGGACTTGGATTCCTGCTGGTCATCTCACTTTTGTCGTCAGTTTCTCAAGCTTTTCCCTTTCCTTTTTTTCCATAATGTTCCTTTGCTACATATCCTTTTTCTGTTTAAGTTCTTGTTTGCCTCATGGAACCCTTATTTTGAACCACACGCAGGTGGCAGCGTAACATAATACAAACATTCATGTACTGGCAGGTTAGTTTCATTGCTTTCTGAATATATATATATATATATATATATATATATATATATATATATATATATATATACATATATATATTCTGGGTTCTCTTTTTTTTAAAGTAATGTTAGTTGAAGCTATTAAATGCCTTTGTGCTTGCTCATGCTTTGACCATGCAGTCTTGAATCATTTCGTTTGCTTGACTGTGTAAACTGTATTTAACGTGTTTATTTGTTAAAGGCAAAGGATACCTGTAATCTGTTTAATGCCTAATTCATTAAAAATATACAATGTTGAAGGGAAAAATAATAAAACTTATTTGTTATATTAGAATTCTCCTCCCCAAAAAAAAAAGATTGAATAAATGTGGGTATGATGGTACCTTTTTAATCCCTGTCTTTCTCCAATTTTTACTTGGAAGTATTGCCTTCAACCCAATCTGCAACAAATCTAAATGAATCAAAATAAAAAACCATTTAAAACCATTGTGAGCAACCTTACCCTTATATATTTGTAAAGAGACTATTTCCCGAATTTAAATTCGTGATTTTCAGTCACAAAAAATGAAAAAAATAACTTTACCATTGTTGTAGGCTCTTCCTCTTTAAAATAAGAGAAGGGAAAAAGTTTCCGATGTTACTTTAGATAACTTTATTTAATGTTCATCGAAACGACGTCGTTTTGGGGTTGAGAAATTAAAAAATTAGAGTGATAAAGACTACTATAACCCTGAAATAAATTAAAATTATAAAAATACCATGATTTCCGTCCCAAAATGACGCCCTTTTGATGAACATTAGATAAAGTTATCTAAAGTAACATCAGAAAAAACAAACCCATAAGAGAAACATGTTTGTCATTCTAAAGGACACAATTTTATGTCATTTTATTTTAAGTGAAACGATAGAGTTTTAGTGCATATTTAATTGTTTTTTACATTCTCTTTCCTCCATAATACTCTCTTTATCTCTCTCCCCCTAATTTTATGGAGGAGAGAAACTGTAAAAGTCCAACAAAATATCCAAAAACACGGTCGATTTATTTAAAATGACACAAAATTGTGTCCTTTAAAATGACATATTTTTCCATTAAAATAAATATGATAAGATATTATCTCAGATATAATGACATTTTGCTTTTGCTGCTGCAGCTTTTGAAGCTCATGTATAATGTTCCTGTTACTGCTGCTTACCATCAGAGTGTTTGGGCTAAAATTGGGAGGACTGTTAATCCAATCATCCACCGAAATGCACCATTCTTGAAGACTCCTCTGTCTGCAGTCCAAAGATGGTGGCTAAGATAGAAGCTTGGTTAAACTGATTTCATATGAACACCAAGTAGACTTTTTTATCTTCAAATACAAATTGATTTCACGGGAACGATCAAATGGCTAGTTGGTCATATTCAGAGAACTGAAGTAGATTTTGGGTTGAATAATGATCTAACAGTGAATGACAATTTGATTACTAGTGTGTGTTTTAAGTACACTTTTAATATCATTCCTATTTATCTTTGTTTAAGTACTTTGTTTTTCAATTTTTTTGGTTATTATTGGCGAAAGTGATTTTATATATCCTTAGAGGAGTTATTGTCACTGGCTTGACTTGATAAAAAAATTATGTAACTACTATTTCAGTCTACAGTGACAACCAATCTCTCTCTCTCTCTCTGTCTGTGTGTGTGGGTGTTGTGTGTGTGTGTGTGTGTGTGTGTGTGTGGGGGGGGGGGGGGGGGGGGGGGGGGAATATAAAGTAACATGATTTTTTAGAATTAGGTATTACAAGGCTCTTTGGTCTCCAAAAATGTTGATCTTCAGATAGGTTAATTCAAAACCCTTCCATCCTTGACCGAGATTAAGTCTAATATTAACAAGGGTTTTATAAGTGTTATATGTAGGAAAAGTGATTCTGTAATGTTATAAGATTCGTTTTGAGTGTCTTAGTTTTTTTTTTTTTTTTTTTTTTTTTTGCTTCAAAAAATGCTGGCTCCACAAAATGTTGCATGTGTAGGAAATTTTTGTGTCAATATTGCATGATAAATGCAAACTCCTATTAACAATTAGGGCTCGTTTGGTGGAGATGATAAGATAAGGGTAGGATATGATATGAGATTGATAATGGTAGGATATATGTGGTTGATAAGTCTATATCATGTTATGTGTTTGATGAGCACCTGATTAGCAATCTGATAAGATTATGTAGAAGGAGAAAAAAGAAAGAAAAATATAATATAATGTAATAAATATAAATATATTGGGTAGCGTGAGGATATATTAGATATCCAATATTGGTATCCTATCCTATTGAATCCTACCTTATAATAATGTTATCAATCTATTTCAAGAGAACACAAAATGAAAATTAGAAGTACAAAAGAAATAGTAGGATGATGATTGGACTAAAAACATCAAGGAAATAAGGCCAGGATTACAATATTCCTCTACACTTCATTTAAACTCACTCACTTCATGCCCATTCGATCTCTAAAAGGCTTGATACTCCAGTCTAACACCATATTTAATTTGTTTGGAAAACAAAAATGTGAAAGAAAAAAAAGTCAAAAATAAAAAGTTATTACGAAATTTTTTAGATATGTCAAATAAGAGTGTACTTTATTTTTCTTAAATATAAGTATCATATTTTAAAAAATATTGAGATTCATTGTTATTGAGTCCTTTATTTTCTCAGCGTAGATTTGCTACTATTATAAAGGGAAATAACTCAAATAAGTGTCCTTTTTTTTTTTATAAAACATGTGATGCTATTATATATTTATATTTATTTATTGTGACTATAAATTTTCTAATATAATAATTTCATCAGTAATATAAATATAAAAATGATCCAAACAAATTGATTGGTAAGAAGAAAAAAATACATTACTCTCTGACAAAGGATATAATTTATATGTTCAACAAAGTAAACAACAAAAATATTGAGACTTCAATTTCAATTCAGTCTACGGGAACGGCCATACCTTAAATAATTTTTTTTTTTAAATAATATAGTAATGCGTTATATCTTTCAAGTCTATAGTATAACAGTATATTTAATCAAGACATTAGTATATTACTAGTATATATACAATTATACATATATATACATTGTTGTTACTAAAAGCATAATTGTATAAGAGAAATCAATAATGTATGTAGCAATAAAATATATACACTGATAATAAATCAAAATAAAAAACCTTAACCATTAGTATATACGTGTCTTTATTAATCAAGACAGCTGTTCCTCCTTTTAAAGCATGGAATTTTCCAGCAGTAACAACGTCCATTTCGAATAAATTTTTGGTGCTACTGTTATACTTAACTTCAGTGCATCTCATCAATGAGAGCAATATATATCAGCTGAGAGAGAAAAGATTTGACAGAAAAAATAATTTTAACTGACATATAATATTTTCATTAGTGGGATGCACTGAATCTTTGGTACAACAGTAGTACCAAAGATTTATTCGTCGCTTTGATTAGGGTTGCAAAACTTTTGAGACATTCGAGAGAGAACAAGTGTTGAAACTCCTTTTTATGATTTAATTTTGGGATAAGTTATTCTACCTATCTTTTTCTATATCTACCATGTTTATCATTCTCCAATGTCGTTAGATTAGAATTTCAACTAACATTATCATTTCTCTTTTTTCTCGAGATTCTAATCTAACGGTATTGCGAATTGATAAATAAGATAGGCATAAAAAAAGTAAGTAGAATAACTTGCTCCTTTAATTTTTAGAAGGTATGTGTTTTATCTTACAAGAGAGGTTTTTTAAAAAAAAAATAGTTTAATTATTTTAAAATGTTTTTAATATATTTTAAATTAAAAATAATTTACTTATGAGGCAGTTATACTTACATTCTCTCTTCCTTTACTAATATTTTTATGGTTATTAGATCAAAATCAACTCAACTATTTACGGTTATTGGATTAAAATCAACTCAACTATTCTCATTTAATGTAATTTTGTAATTGTTGATTTGAGTTTGATTCAACAACTATAATACTATACTAGTAATGATAAGAGGTTGTAAAGAAAAGAAATTGTGTGTTTATCAAAAAAAAGAAAAAAAGAAATTGTAAGTATAAAAATTACGAACGAAGAGTCCCATTTGCAGCAATAGCACAATAAATTCTCCTTGAAGTCGTGATCTTTCTGGAAAGGGAATTTATTCATTCTCCCGAGTGTTCTTCAACGCAGTTGTCTGCTTTACAATATGTCTCAAGAGAAAATGAAAGGACAGGATTAAAAGAAAAAAAAAAGTATCGATTTATTTAAAGTTATTTTGAAATAAATTAATAAGAGTATTCTCTAGAACCCTTAAAATAAGGTATCTCTTTATATTCATTTGCATCCAACCATACATGTCACCATATCCAAGCATATCCTAAGTCACCATCATAACATTGATAGGTTTTAGAATGTGAGCCGCATCAAATTCTAATGATGCTGACAAAATAAATATTTTACTCATGTAAAAGATGAAGGATGCAACTTAGATAAATCAGTGGTGGCATGGAGACACTGAGACACATAATCATTATTACAAAATGAAAAGGTAACTTGTTCGAGGGAGAAGCGCTTTTCTTACTTTGGTTTTTGAAGAAATCGAAAACAAATAAACTAGCAACACGAAGATAATCATGAAGATATTCAAATCAGTAATAATGAAAGAGTAACTATTGAAACTCTACCTCGAATAAATTCTTGGAAAATTTTTGGGGGCTAAAGGAAGAAAGTATCTCATTCTCAGTTGAGCAATTAGTCTCATCCTTCCTCTGGTAGTGAAGCTCAATACACCTGCTGTTTCAATGAGGGGCTAGTCTACATGGCCATATCCCGAGAGTAAGGTGATCGGAGGAGGTTGAATGAGGATATTTCCGGGTTACTTAAAAAAGAGTAACTATTAAAGAATGGTATATCATTAATAATGAGAGTAATAATGTAGATCTTCTTGATTTGAATAACAAGAATTTTGCTCTTTCTCATTATTATTGATTTGAGAGAGTAATTCACGGGAAACACGTTAAAGTGAGTTTCTTAAAGTCTCTACATCCCATTCTCATCTGTTTTTCTTTTGTGCAACATATAGTCATGTTTACAATATTCAATGGAATAACTATTACCTTATTAATTATTCGTGTGAATTTGCACTGTGTAGCTAATACCACCAGCAACGGGTAATATTTTTTTGGTGTCTTCGATTCATATTTTGCATGCTGGCAAGGGTTTTAACTGGCGGGGTCACCAGAAAGATATTCTCTTTGTAAATAGAGTGACTTGTAATAAGTGAGGTAAATATAGTACAGACCATGGTAAATCGCCGTGTGAATATTCTATCTTCCTTTTCCTCTTTTCTGTTTTTCCGATTTGTGCTTTTGTGTGTTCGATTTCCACTAGTTGGAAAGTTATATTTATCATTTTTTTTACCACCTCTTATAATTAATTTTACTATCGTTGCATCAAAATCAAATTAATGACTTTCACTTGATGTTATTTTATAACCATCGAAATTACTTTGATCCTTAATTATAAGAGTTGGTAAGAAAGAAAAAAGCGTCATGACATATCCCATATTTTTGTTGCATTTGAATCATTATCCTCATATGAAGTCTTTTGGGTAAGATTTGTTTTGACAATAATAATGTTTTTAAGTCAATTTTGACCTTGATGAAGACTACTTTTTCCATGCTATTTTAAGGAGGCACTCAAGTTAATTATAGTATATTTAAGAAAATTAAATTTTGTAGAGGTTAAATCTTTGACTAAATTGTTGTTGCATTTAATTATTATAAAACCAACCCTTCAAACAATACTTCAGATAATTTTTTAAAAGTTAGTCGTGTAATCTAAAAAAATAGGAGAAGAAATTAACAAGAAAAATCAATGTTTCATGTAATTAGTTATAAATTTAACTTTCGTCAATAAATTTTGTACTCATAAGTTCAAAATATATTGAAGTGTCTCTAAATGTGAACCCAACCGACATGATAAGCTCACTTCTTTACCACGAATCATGTAAAGATTTTAACATATTTTAGAGAATAAAAAAATAATTATTTTTCGTAATTAATCATTTTTAAACAAATTATAAATAGACAACTTTATCTATATGTATATAAATTGATATAACAAATAATATCAATACATTAATAACTATCTCATTTAAAACATCTTTCTAATTAAATATTATTATTTGAAAATTGTTTGCAAACACCTTAAGAAATGTTCATGGCACCTATGTAGCACTGATATTGATACGGGATACGTGACACGATACGACACGACACTCCAACATGTTAATTCTAAAAAATATTAGATTTCGACACGTTAAGACACGTTTTGATATTAAATAATATTTTTAATTTATGTTGTGTATATTATATTTAATATTCAATAATTTAACAAAAAAACTAAAATTAAACTTATAATATTTATCAATTTTGTAAAGAAATATAAGATATTCCAAATATTTATATTAAACTCAATAAAATGGTAATTGTAATCCAACGAATCTAATAGTTGGAACTAAAACTCAACGCAATGCAACTTTTTTTTGAATTTCTATAACGTGTGTTGGAGTGTCGGAGTGTCAAAGAATGTCGGGAAGTGTCGGATATGACACTAGAATAAATCTTTGGTGCTACTGTTGCACCAAAGATTCAGTGCATCCCACCAATAGAAATATTACATGTCAGCTAAAATTTTCTTTCCTCTTCCAAATTTTTTCTCTCTCCTATGATGTGTAATGCTCCTATTGATAGGATGTACTGAATCTAGGTGCAACAGTAGCACTAAAGATTTAAGATTTATTCGTGACACTAATAAAACGAACGGATATGAGAAATCAATGAGAAAAGAAAAGTGGAAAAGGTACATCTTGGAAAGAAAGGTTCCCAACTTTCGTGACATTAATGATCTCGTAGTGGAAAAGGTACATCTTGGAAAGAAAGGTTCCCAACTTTCGTGACATTAATGATCTCGTTCGTTCAAGAGTTTCTTACAGAAATTATTGATTAGATATGTTGAGTATGTTCAACGATATATTTTTTTTGGACACTCAATGGTAAGGATTATAAGTATATTTTTAGGGAATCATCCTCACATATATCACATGACTTTAAATAAGATAATATTAATCATTTATATATAAATTAATGATAAAAAATGATAAAAATATATTGAAATAAAGAATTAAAAAAATAATAATTAATTTATTTATAAATGATTGAGATTATCTAACATGATGTAATTATATTAAATCATACATGAGAGAATTTATTCAATAATATACTTCCTGTAATTTTATAAACATCAAATAATAATTTGGATACTTATAATAAAATTAATTTATTCAAGAGTTATTCTGGCTAATTTAGTATGAAATTGTTTAATAATAAATATATTGCAACTAATCATGTTCAGTAAAACTTGCCTTATATAATCAATTTTTATGCATAACAATGACTAATGTTTAAATTCAAAGTTTTTACATTGATAAGCAATTTATAATCTTATTATATAAACGTAATAATGGAGAGCCCTTGACCATAAAAGTTTTCTTTCTTAAAAAAATCATTTCTTAGTTATTAAGGTACCAAAGGAAAGATATCCGTTAAACCAGGTCTCGAATATTGTACCAAAATAAAATAAAAAAAATAAAAAAACTTCAATTGGTTCAAAGTTAACGGCTTAACGAGTGGACCAAAACTGTAGTAGTGGACTAACATCTGGCAACACTTCATCCAATCCGCAACCTCTCAGTGCCGTGTCTTACTTTTGGCCTTTGCGTACTGGGGATGCATCAAATTTTTGTAGCATCTATGTATTTTATTTGGGTTTTATAAAAAATATCCGGTAGGAAAAATGATTCTGTTGTGTTATAGAGATTCGTTTTGCGTGCCAGAGTTTTTTTTTTTTTTTTACTTCAAAACTTGCGGATCCCATAAAAAATTGTGAGTAGGAAAGTTGTTGCGGTCATGTTAAATGATAAATGTAAATCTCATTTTATTTTTATCAAATTATTAATAAATAATATATTTTAAAATTAAATGAAAGAATAATTTGATAAAAAATAAGATACATGTTACAATATAAATGAAAGATATCCCGTTAGCACTAACGGGATATTTAGTAGAGAGAAAAAATTTAAGAAAAAAATGTTTATTATTTTAAATGACACAAAGTTACATCATTTTTAATGAAATTACGTCATTTTTGTAAATTTTTACATTCTCTCTCCTCCATTTTCTTTTTATTTTAATTTTATAAATTAGAAAAAAAATGACAAAACACACCAAAACGATGTAGTTTCATTAAAAATGACACAAAGTTATATCATTTAAAATGATAAACACTAAATCCAAATTTTAATACCCAAAAATTATAATTTTAAAATATTATGGAAAAGTGACTTTCTTAAAAATATTATCAAAAAATTATTTCATCGGCCAAAATATTCTCGTTCTTCAATTTTCCTCGATACATGCAATTTCCCCGTGTTCTGACTTCTGACCCAAAAGGAATATGTTCATGCTGCTACTTTCTCGCTTTTCTTATCAATATTTTCTTTTATAAATAAATTGTAAGAATTATTCTTTTTTAAATAAAAAATCATGTATATTATCTATTTATTTTTATAAAAAAAATTGATATTATTATAAGAGGAGGATAGTCTTATTAACAAAATCTTCTACTACCAACTCACTATCTATCTAATCACGATTGGATCAACAATTTTTCTTTTTTCAAAACTTTGTAACATTCTCTCTTTGATTCAATGGTGAATAGATAGGTAGTAAGTTAATAGTAGAAAATTTTGTTAGTAAGAATATTCTTCCTCCTATTATAATACAAAATTATTTCTCTTATGTATTAATAAAATATAATTATCTTAAATACTAAATATTAATCATAAGAGAGGACAGAAAAAAAAAATTTGCTATGCGGATCGGCACTTTCTTCGAGCAACTTATCGACACGCTATCAAAATAGCAAGAAATCCAACCTGGATTTCAACTTTTAGATAGTCCGGTCATCTTATATCTCATTTGATATAATATATGAGACTATATAATTATTTTATAGTCAAATTAATGATAATAATAGATTAATAAGTAGGGGCAGGTTATATTTACAAACTTTATATTTACAAACTCTTACAAACCACGCTATATTCTTCCGGGAGAATACAGATTTTTGCAAATTACATTGTGTTCTTTCGGAAGAATATAGTGTAATTTGTAAAAAAATTCCAAAAAATTTGTAAACGGATCCCTCATAAGTATGTGTATTAATAGATATGGATTGTTTTAATTTAATCAGCGATTTTGAGAGTTTGATTTTGGATGCCTAACTAGGTCACAATTTTGATAGGAAAATATTTGTCCCCTTGAAATCTTGTTCAACTCCAACCAAATTAAATGAGTAATTGATGAGTTTGTAAAATGTAACGGTATTAAAACTTGATGAACCAATAAAGAAATTTAAAAAAAAATGACAAAGCACATTGATATATAAAATGAGAAAATAATAATAATAATTGACGTTATCTGATAGTAATTGAGATTGTCTCATATAATATGATAATGTCAAATAAGACATAAGAAAATTCATTCTCTCCTTGGATTAAATTTAAATTGCTACAAAACCCTCCAAAATTGTTTTTTAAATATTAATTATATATATATATATGGGAAATAATACCCTCATGTTTCATAAGAAAGTTATCTTATGCTATACACACATCGAATTTTATGCCAATTCATTTTTTTCTAGATTGTGGCTCCCACATATTTTTGTCACCCAGACGAGAATACTATCTCATGTAACATGAGATTAGTAAACCTATATATATATATATATATATATATATATATATATATATATGGTTTGTTTTTTTATGTTATTTTAAATAACTTTATCTAATGTTCATCAAAACGACGTCATTTCAGGATGGAAATCATGGTATTTTTGTAATTTTAATTTATTTCAGGGTTATAA
Source organism: Gastrolobium villosum (assembly GCA_032173675.1). Classification (NCBI taxonomy): domain Eukaryota; kingdom Viridiplantae; phylum Streptophyta; class Magnoliopsida; order Fabales; family Fabaceae; genus Gastrolobium; species Gastrolobium villosum. Next base: position 155,616 of record JAVKPL010002229.1, read on the forward strand.
TAGTTTTTATCATTCTGATTTTTAAATTTTTCAACCCAAAACGACATTGTTTCAATGAACATTAGATAAAGTTATCTAAAGTAACATCGGAAACTTTTTCCCATATATATAGATAGGCTTATCATTTCTCAAACTGTCGCAGATAATTTTATCTCCGGCTACTAAATCATAATCTTACAAAGATGGATCAATGGTAATAAAGGAAGAGAGGAAAAAGAAATCATAACCATTCAAAGGTGAATCATTTAATATAAGAAAATAAATAAACAAAACGAAATAGTTTTAGATGGCCGAAGAAAAATTTATATCAAACACTTGAGAAATGTTTTTCCATATATATATATATATATATATATATATATATATATATATATATATATATATATATAAAAGAAGTGTTTCTCCTATTACAAAAGATAAAATTACCTCTTTAAAATAAAAATAAAAGATATTTTAAAATTTTACTTTCCTATAATAACATGTATTTTATTAAAATATTCTTTATTTTTTACTGTAAATCCCAAAATGACGTTATTTTAAGATTTGTAAAGAATAATTTTATCTAGAAGAAAAATTAAATCACACTCATATATATATATATATATATATATATATATATATATATATATATATATATATATATATATATATATATGGGTAGAGTATGTGTCATTTTAAATGATGTAAAGTTGTGTCATTTTAAGAGAGAGAAAGAGATAGATAAAAGAGGAGAGAGTTGACAAAAAATAATAAAGATGTGGGCCCCACCTCTTTGTGAGAATAAAATGATATAAGTTGTGTCATTTAAAAGGATAAACATTTTTCCCTATATATATATATATATATATATATATGTGTGAAAATATGAGTTCATTTTAAATTATATAATTTGTGCTTATCAAAAAAAAAATTATAAATTTGTGTCATTTAATATGAGACCTACATATTTATTTATTGGGATTTATAAGAGTTATGTTATAGGAAAAATTATTATGTTATGTTACAGAGATTCGTTTTGCGTGATAGAATTTTTTTTTGCTGCGGCCCCACAAAATGTTGTGTGTGTAGAAAATTTTTTATGGTCATGTTAAATGATAGATGATAAACCATTATTTATTTTATATATTTTTTTAGTAGATGTGTGTTATTTTAAATGATAAATTATGTGATTTATTATTTTTTTTTGGAGATACATTATGTGATTTTAAATGACGGTACGAGACCCACTTAAAATAAAAAACATGCATGTTTTTCGCTTAGTAAAGTACCTTTTTTTTTTATTTACCAAAAAAAAAGTACCTTTTTTTTCGCATACCAATGCTATGTTTGATATGTTTTTGAAAAAGCAACCCTGTCTATATCTATACATAGTTAAACAACATTCGCGCTACTGAAACCAACTCACGCATGCTTTTCCGATCCAATCCCATATCCGATTCCGTAGCTAGATGGCCGCTCTCTCCGATCGCCGCCGGGTGCTCCCGGCTGTTGACGGTGTCGACACCCACTCTCTGGCTGAGTCCATTCCTAACAACCACCTTGAGAAACACCGGCGAGTCGCCGGAAAAAACGGCCACCGGCATCGCCCTTCTCGTCAAAGCTCTTTCAGGAAAGATATTGGCCATGTCGCCTCAGAGACCTACTTGATTACACGTCTCGCCTTCACGCTTCTTCGGTATCTCGGGTACGTACTTCAAACTTTGGTTAATCTCTCTTTCATTTTTTCATTTCACTTTTTTTTTTTTGTTACTGTGATAAATCCATTGAAGTGTTTGAATTAGTTATTTTAGGTTATAAAAAAACTTTTGATTAGAAGCTTTCTGAGTGAATGTTACGATTTTTTATTTTATTATTTTCTGAATTGTTGGGTTGTTCAAGTAATCCGTAGTTATTTGAATTTTAACTCTCTTAAAGAATAGGTCATTGTTATTAGTGGAGCCTATTAGTGTTAGTGGGTAGTTATTTTTGAAGTTGTCTTGTATTATCTATTTAAACCTTCAAGTATTTGAATAAAAGTATCAGATTAGATTAGAATGTGTAAGAGGTAAGGCTTCATCAGTAAAGCCAAATTCTATTTTTATTTATTGTGTTCGCATCAGTGAACTTTGAAAATAGAGTGATTTTGTTCAGAAATAATTTTTTTCCGAAGATATGCTAAAATGAGTTGAATTGGGTTTGGATAGGAACCTTCAACGAGTGCTTATGCATGGATGAGATTTTAATAACTTATCATAGTTAATTTAGTCATAATTATTTTTACACAGAGTTACTGCCTAAGCTGTTCTTATTAGGCTAAGCTTTAAGCTTCAATTTGTAGCTTATGAAAACAGAGAAAAGTTATACTTACAACCTTTTTTTCGCTTACAACATCTTACAACTCAATCTTAATCGTTGATTTCTGTCAATCTAACGGTTGTAATTTATTAGAATTTAATAATTATAACCCAATAAATTATAACCGTTAGATCGGCGGAAATCAACGGTTAAGATTGAGTTGTAAGTGAAAAAAGGTTGTAAGTATAACCTCCCTCATGAAAATAAGGCAAACACAACTTATAGAGATTTTTTGAAATGCTTTAAGTATAAGTGCTTATTCCAGTAGATAAGCCTAAATAATCTAAAAGACAAGCTCATTCAAATGCAGTCTCAATCATAATTATCAATCTTGGACAGCATAACAGCACACCTCAAAACTGCTATAGTGGGATAGCGGGTATAGCCACTATGTTGAAGTTTATATAAATGCTATACAAAGTTATACTATACATGTATAAAAGCTAAACAATGAAACGGAAAAATGTTTCAGTTTTTGCTACAAATTTTTTCTCTCTACCACACTCACAAAGTGAATGAGTTCCATTATAAAGAAAAGAGAAAAAAAAAATTGTGGAATCCACTCGCTTCTATGTGAGTGTGGTAGAAAAAAAAAGTCTGCTGCAAAACAGAAATGTTAAACCCAAAATAAAAAGTATCCAAAAGTAGACATTCATAATTAATAATCAAAAATCAATATCAAAGTACTTACAGAGGCAGTGGCCAGAATAGAGGAACAAAGTGCAAACTAAGGTGTTCTTGCAGAACCAGGACAGAGCATAGTCCAGAAAACCGCCACCAAGTGGTGGGCTTGTTGGATCAAACGAGAGAGAGAGAGAGAGAGAGAGAGAGAGAGCAATTAGTTGGTGACTAGAAAAGAGAGAGCTCGGTAGAGTTTTGCTAGAATATGGTCATTGCAGTAACATACCTCAGGAAAAAAGGGGTAGAAAGTTCGATTTTCCCCCATAAATTGCTGCTAGAACATTGCACACGGAGAGGAAAAGAGGGATCTTTATCTTACCTTCAAAGGAGTGGTGCTATAGCCCGCTATTTCCCGTGATTTTAGTTGTGATACACAAAACCGTAGCATAGTAGCTTCAAAACGGCAGGAGGGGGCCGCTACACAATGCTATGCCTCTACAGCGGCACTACTGATAAACTATGGTCTCAATGTGTTAGGAAATGTATTATTGGAAAAGTAACACAAGTAGGCAAAAGTGTAAATGAATTCAATAAGGAAAAGAATACTGCCAAAATCTTATATCAATGGAAAGATTGCAATGCCTCAATACATGGAAGAGGAAGCTGAAAGGGTTAGCTAGGTACAATTTGAAGAAAGAAATTGTCTCAAACAAAACCTCGACCGGGGAACTACAAGCAAGGCCCTTTTGTTTGCTGCTTTCTTGAACTATGGTCAAACAAATTTCCAAAAGTTGTTCATCACTTTTCATAATCTCATTTGTAACCCTAAAACAGTTCATATACACACATCAAACAATTTTGGGAAAAACTCATATTTCATTAGTATTTTCCTAAATTTCTGCAAGAAAATAAACTACCAAAGCAGAATAAGAGAAGTAAGCAATCCTATTCAAAAGAATATGCAGATACTAATATTGCTTCTAGAATGTTTTAGCATTCCTCTCAAAACATATGCACCAAGCTCCTGATACAAGAGTTTCTATATATCTAGCCATAAGGATTATTTTGTTGTGAAATAGAAACTTGTGGCGTGTCTGATTTTGCATTGATAATTTGTTCAGGATTGGTTCCCGTTGGATTACAAAATTACTTGCCCTTGGATGTTATGCCATGCTACTTATGCCTGGTTTCCTACAAGGTTTGTTCAATATAATTGTGCAGTTCTCCTTTCTTATCTCTACTAATGGTAAATGTTAAGCTTTGTAAATTTACTCTGGAAGCTTTAGCTTCATGGGTATAACTCATCATATACTTTCATATACATTCTGTTTACTTAAAATAGTCAGTGATGTGCCCAATGATAATCTTGCTTTATCATGATCTAATTCTATTAAGTAAATTTTTATTGAAATCAGAGAGGAAGGGAGAAAGAGGCAAGAATGATAGACTGATTGAGAGAGAGGGGATTAGGGAATTGTTGGAAGGAAGTAATTTTCTTCTTCATTCCATTCAGCCAATTGGCAGTTTATAACAAGGATTTGAAATGCTAAAACTGTAAAGAGAATAAATGCCATTCCTAATTGATATCAATCAAGATTAATTGACACCAATCTAATCATTTTACTAATGGACACTAATAAATGCCTAACATTCGTTTCCTATCATATGCGACTTGTCCTCAAGTCGAGACTCGACATGTGAATGAGTCAGGTGGATCCAGTTCAACAGGCTTGAGTGGTAGCGTACAATCCTCCATGGTGCCAAGACCCTCCAAATATAAAATAGCTGAGCTTTTGCGCAGACAAACTTCTCGTTGCAATTGAAGCATAGTCCGTTTTCATTTTACACCTGCATCTCTTCCTTTGTCAGATGTTTGATAGTAAATCGTGTGACAAGGGACTTGGAGGCGGCAAGGGCTGTCGGGCTTGGTGTTGTCGAGGATGGTGGCTAAAATGGTGGATTGCTGAGGTGCGACTTGCTAATTTGAGGCTCATACATGTGTGCTAATGCGAATGCATCATTGACTGGTCGGTGAGTTTGTTCAGCCATTCAGATTTTGAGCATTAAAGAAACTCTACAAATGGTCAGGAGCAAAACCTTGCACCTTGTTTGCCAAATTTTCAAAGGCTGCTTGATAATCTAGCACAGAACCTATTTGAGTAAGCTTGGCTTGAGCCAAATCAAGGACAAATTATGCCTGCAAATGTGTCCCAATTGGTTATGAGACCATCACCCAAAAGGCCTTGGTACCATGTTGTGCTGGCATGTCGAGATGTATTGCGTTCAAAAGTAGTTGATAATCCCGGTGTGTGTTCTAATAATGAAAATTTTTGTCCACATTTAAAAGCCGTACTGTTGGATCACCTGAGAAAAAAAGCATTGAAACATGAGGCATATGTTAAGGCCTTGTAATGGGGGTTCATTGGAAGGCGGTGGCCATTGGGGACTATGACCCAGAAGACCTGGTGCTGAGGTTGTGGGTCAAAGGCCGGCCTTGAGATGCTCATCCCTCTTGTTTAGTAAATCCGTGAGTTTCCACCGTCAATTGTTTGGTTTGGAATGCAGTGAAAGAGGCCTGTAACTCACAGAAATCGTGGCATAATTATGATAGCCTCCTCGTTCTCTTGAGATTGTGTTACCGGCATGATGGGAATGAGAGTCAATGAAAGCACCAAAATATTAAGTGAATTTTGTAAAGAACCTTGGGATACACCACCCCAAAAGCTAGCTCAAAGGGTGGGAGTGCCCAAGGCCTTATAAAGGCCACATTAGTTGTTCATCCAACCAATGTGGGACTACATATCTCAACACGCCCCCTCACACGAGAGCCCATTGGGCTTAAAGAGTGGATAATGCAACAGGCCCAACCTACCTGTGCTAAGAGAGTCCACAAGAGAAAGTTGGGGACGGCGAGGCTCTGATACCATGTAAAGAACCTTGGGATACACCACCCCAAAAGCTAGCTCAAAGGGTGGGAGTGCCCAAGGCCTTATAAAGGTCACATTAGTTGTTCATCCAACCAATGTGGGACTACATATCTCAACATATATTGAAATTAGAGAGGAAGGGGGAGAAAGGGGCAAGAATGAGAGATTGCTTCAGAGAGAGAGAATCAGAGAATTGTTGGGAAGAATAATTATCTTCTTCATTCCAGTCAGCCAATTTACATTTTATAACAAGGAATTGAAATGCTATAACGTCAAAGACAATAAGTGCTATTCCTAATTGGTATCAATCAGGATTAATTGATACCAATCTAATCTTTTTGTTAATGGAAGCTAATAAATGATATTAAATGCCTAACAGATTCTCCTATTGCCCATACTGATACTTGGTTCTTCTATATTACATGCTGCCATCTCTCCTTCAACTTGGGAAGGGGTGGGAATCTTCACTCACAAATTTTATATCCAGCTACATTAATAGAAAATGGCTCTTTTGTTTGCTTGCTCTCTTTCCTCTCTCTCTCTCTCTCTCTTACTGTTGACTTTCTGCAGTTGCATATTATTATTACTTCTCAAGCAAGGTAAAGCGAAGCATTGTTTATGGAGATCAGCCTAGAAACAGGTGAATTCAAACACTGGTAAATCTATCTCGTGATGTTGGTCATTTCATGTATTGTGATCCCAATATTCTTGTGGTTTTGCAGGTTGGATCTGTATCTACCTGCTGATATCAGTGAACCTAAGCCAGTTTTGATATTTGTAACTGGGGGAGCATGGATTATTGGGTGAGTGGTTTGAAATATATCTGTGGTTTTGCTTGAATTCATGTGTTAATTTACTCTGTATGGTGTTGATTCTTATTCAGTGCATATTTTAGTAATTCCTTTTTGCATGTTAAACCTTTCCATTTCTGCAATAGCACACTGCTGCTGACTTTCATAAGAACAGAACTCTTCCCCAACTGACCATATGTTGCAATTTCAAATTTTACAAACAACTTTAGGATTATACTTGGAATAATTTCGTCACTAAGCTATAGTGCAAGGATTCCTATGCTGTTGGAAATGCCATATCTTTTCAAGTGGCAAGCAGTGTTTTCTGTGCTTTAATTCTTAGGCTGAAAATAACTTCATGTTGTAGATGTTGTGTTGAAATATACAATAGAACTCTTGGGTGTACATGGGACAACATAATTTAACTGGTTGTGATTTCTGCTTCATTTAAGGAGTATACCAGGTGATTGAAATTGAATTTTTAAAATTCAGACATTGACTTGTAGGACTCGTTTGATGTAACAGTTAGTCTGAATTCTTCATCACTTTCTCATGCCAAAAATAACTTGTCTCCAACACCATGACATTGGCAACATTTAAATGTACACACACATACATGAATTCATCTATCTTTATCTTTTTAAAATTAAATGATTTCATTTGGATTTTGATTTAGGTATAAAGCATGGGGCTCACTTTTAGGACTACAGTTGGCAGAAAGAGACATTATAGTGGCATGCATTGATTACAGGTACCTGGTCTCAGTTCAAGCAGTGCAAGATTGAGTCTACAATTTACCTTTGGTCCGACTTCCTCTATTTTTGAGGTATTCTGATGGACAAATTGGGTCAATTTTATAGTCTAATTTTAGGACATTGAGTCTAGGCTATTCATAAGTCATTACCACAAGGATGTTTGGCTCACACTGGTTCCTAAACTTAATGGAGTTCAGTGATGCATATCTTACTTGAGTTATTTGTTAATTTTTTAAAATAAAATGTAGTACATCACACTTAGGATAAGCATATCCGTAGTTGATATCTTAAAATGTTTTGTAGCTTAGAATGTACATAGTTGTTTCGAGGTCACGGAGCTTTCTTTTATATACTATTTTAACTTAAAGAGTAGAAACAGACGTATTTGTTAGATTTAATTTGCAAAGTTTATGCTACATTCAGACTTAATTAATATATCTTCATTTATTTGAAAATGCAGAAATTTTCCTCAAGGAACGATCAGTGACATGGTGAATGATACTTCTCAAGGAATTTCCTTCGTCATCAACAATATAGCCAATTATGGAGGCGACCCTGATAGGTGACATGCTACTACTATACAAGGTTCCTTTTCATCATATCTTTAGACATTCTATGGGATTGATCTTTTCCTTTTTTGTTGATAATCATGTAATAGGATTTATCTAATGGGGCAATCTGCCGGTGCTCATATTTCTTCTTGTGCTTTGCTGGACCAAGCAACCAGAGAATCTACAAAAGGAGATAGTGTTTCTTGGAGCATTTCCCAGATAAAAGCTTATTTTGGTTTATCTGGAGGGTAAGACATTGTGGCTAGCGTTTCATGGGCATGTACTGAGTTATGTGGAAATGGTCAATTTAAATAATATATCTCAGTTCTTTCTGGATTGTGTATAAAACATAGGTGTACTCCTTCGTAGAATTTCATGTCATCCACTATTGATGTTATTTATGATAGAAAGCTTCCTAGCTAATAGGAAAATTTTACTGCACTGCCATAAGACCAAAGATGATAATGTTATGTTAGATGAGTGGCCATACAGGGGGGTGGGGGGGGGGGGGGGGGGGGGGGGGGGGAAGATCAGAAATGAATGTATTAGAGAGAAATTAGGAGTGGCACCTGTTGAGGAAAAGATGGTAGAATCACGCCTAAGATGGTCTCAACATGTGAGAAGATCAATAAAAGCCCAATTAAAAGATTTGATTAGATAGAGGACGGCACTATAAAGGTAAAAGAAGACCAAGAAAAACTTTTAAGTGAAACCATTAAAAAGGATTTAAATCTAAATGAACTATCTTAAGAATTAGTTTTGTGACAGAAAAACCACAGATTTCACATTTTGCAAAATTGAATGTCAATGATGACTTTTGGGCAGTGATTGTATTCATGTTAATGAAAAGTCATTTCACAAATGTATTGATCTTGTGGTTGCTAATGATCATGGTTATGTCCATCAAGCCTAGTTTTGCAAAAGGCACCCACTTATTGTAGAGGCGGAAAATTATTTGATCTATGTACTTAAAACCACTCTTCATTAAACTTTGACTGGCGAGGGTAGGAATAAGGGCAATCGTTGTAAGTAACCTTACCACTGCTCCAAGCATGCCCTCTTATCTGTATACTTAAGTGATCAGAAAATTAGTGGAGACTCTTGGTACAATGTTTGGTCTCTTGTATGTTTCCGTAATCATTTTTCATGTTCTTTTTGCTTTTCTCAAGGCAGAGATTAAAAATAAAAAAGATTGGTTTCAGGCTTTTTTTTGTGTAGAAGTCTGATCAATGACAACTGTGATTCTGAATTATGTTCCCTGATCAATTGGTTTATACATGTTGAGGGATCATCTGTTAACCCTTTAGACACATGTCTACAGATACAACTTGTTGGATTTAGTTGATCACTTCCACAATCGAGGCTTGTATCGTTCCATTTTTTTAAGGTGTGTCCCAAATAGCTGAGTTTCATTACAATTATGAGGCTCTTAAAGTTTTTTCCCTCCATATAACTGCGATTATCATTGCAGCGTAATGGAAGGTGAAGAATCTTTGAAGAAATTTTCTCCTGAAATCAAAATTCAAGATCCATGCATCAAATGTTCAATTCCTCTCTTGCCCCCTATAATTTTATTCCATGGGACTGCAGATTATTCCATACCATCAGTTGCCAGGTTAGTATATACCGTATACACTTGAAATTCATTGGGGTATCATATTCTTTTACTGTATTGAAGAATATACTCATAAGCTGTATTTTCATACTATAAATAAAACCTGATGACTACTGTTATATCATAAAGATTCAACAGAGTTCAAGGTTGGCTCTCAACTGCCTAACTAAACCCATATCCAGCCTTGAAACCAGCTGTGTAAAGATTGGCAAAAAAGCACGGCATAGGCAGAGTTTAATGACTATTAGTTATCCTCAAATCAAATAACTTTTATGACATTGTGGTTCATCCTTTCATTTATACAGTATTGTGTTACCTGCAAGGACAAAACACCACGATGGAATTCTATGCTTATAAATGAAAACTGCAATTTGATAATTTTCTTTGCTAGACTTTCAAATATTTACGTGGAAATGTCAGTGTCATTTGTTCACTTTTAGATATTAAAAAGTGATTGTTTGCAGTGAACGGTTTGCTGATGCTCTTAAGAAGGCAGGGGCAAGAGCTGAGCTTATTCTGTATGATGGGAAAACTCATACAGATTTGTTTCTCCAGGTAAGTTAATAGTGATGCCAATTTCCTTTTGTCTCTAATTTCAAATTTTTGTACCCTTAATAATACAGACTTATGTAGTAAATAGACTCGACCAAAAATAAGCTAGACCATAGGCCCTAATAGGCTTTCCTATCTATTTCCACCCATGTATGAAAGTGACAGAATAGGTGCTGTTTTAGTTGACTGATGTCATCCTCATCATTTATTGTGATGACAACTATGTGCTGCAAAGGGCAAAAAGGAAAATTCCAATGCATAAGACTCCATTACTTGCAAGGATAGGGGTAAGGGTCGATTATATGCAACCTTGCCCTTGTATTTTGGAAACAAACTGTTTTTCAGATTCGAATTCGTGAACTTCCGGTCACAAGGTGCAACCTTATTGTTGCTCCAAGGCTCATCCTTTTATGACAACTATGTGACTGGTGGAGTGAGGGAGGGCGGTCTCCCCCTTCAAATTTATATAGGTCTTTAGTTGTGGAGTTTATCATCTATCATTTAACATGACCATAAAGAATTTCCTACACACACAACATTTTGTGGGGTCCACAGCAAAAAAAAAAAAAAATTCTGGCACGCAAAACGAATCTCTATAACATAACACAATCACTTTTCCCACAACATAACTCTTATAAAACCCTTAGTTGTGAGCATAATTTGTGATGTTTTTGGTTATATAAGAAGTGTTTGTCCCCCGACAAATTCTTAAAAGTCTTCAGTTGTGAAGATTATTTCTGTTCTTTTGATAACATAGGTAGTTATAACTTCCAATGAATATTACATTAGCGATTTCACCCTCCTTCACAAGATTTTCTGTCTCTGCCTTTTGTTTAATCTAATGAACTTCTGATTCTCAACCATGCTGTACAGGATCCACTTCGAGGTGGTAAAGATGACCTATTTGATCATGTAGTTGGTATCATACATCCCAATGACAGTGATGCTCTTGCAAAGGATGGCACTGCTGCACCCACAAGAAGACGGCTTGTTCCTGAGATTTTATTAAAGTTGGCTCGCATGATCAGTCCCTTCTAAGCTTTGCAACTCTTAAGGGTTCTCATCATCAATTGGCATTCACTTGTTCATATAGTATTTATTGTATTTCTCATTCATGAACTTCTCTTCTGGCTATATAGTATGCAGATACCTCAAACTCTTCATTCATTGAGTCACATAGTTCTTTATGAGAAATAGATTGAGGTTACTTGAAAATTTAGATCCTATCAAAATGCGAGGTGTTACCTAGATCTTCATGTTACATTCACTTTTATGTATTGAATAGGTTGAGGTTCCTTATAAATTTAAATCCTGTAAGAATTGAGGTGTTACAGATCTTGATGTGTTACATTAACTTTATATATTAAATTTGATTATTCATGCTTGAAAGTGAATTTCTTGTTTTACAATTTTTTTAGTTTGAATGTCGTTCAATTTTTGTAAATACCGTGTTCTTTCTATTTGAGCCTTAATATTTCTATATATATTTTTTTCAATTTTTTAAATCGTATCCATATTTTTTTAATGTGAATCCAATTGTTAACAGATTAATAACAAATGAAATTTATTAAAGAAAAAGATTAAAAAATACGTTCATTTTAAATGTTTATATATTTACAATATGTGCATAGGAAAATAAAATTTAATCATGTATTAAAAATGCAAAATTTAAAATTGTAAAAACACTTGTACAAGTTAATTCTTTCTCTAATTAGTTTGTATAAAGCGCCACATGTTTCTTATTTACTTGTTTTTTGGCATAGCATCCCTTAATTTTATTATAAATGATTATATTTTCTAAACGCGTGTTGCGCGCATTTGTTTTCAAAGAAAGAATTTGGAAATAACATCAGCATCTTGATGTATTCTACGGAAATTTTGAGTGTTTTTTTTTAAATGTAAAAAATTAAATAAGTTAATTATAAATTCTAATAAAAATAACTAAAAGTTTTAATATAATGGTATGGGAGTTTAGATTTATTATCTTCTATAAACTATCAAGAATCCTCAAAATTTCTACGTAAGAAGCAACTATTGTCAATGTTCCAAATCGGAAGTGTAATAATTTCTTAAGAAATAAATAAATAATATTATTTTTCTTTGGTTTCATAAAAATGCAAGATGGTTTGTACAAAAAAATATAAAAATACAAGATGGTTGTTTTTAGGGTTTTATAATTCTCATTTAACATGAGAATTCAATTTTTCTTACACACCTTTCGATTTTCGTGCTGACATGGGTCCTACATATACTTTTTTCTTAGACATGGGTCGCACATGCTTTTTATCTCCACAACATGATATTTCAATTCTCATTCAACATGAGAATTATAAAACCCTATTTTTTTTTTTTCTTCTTTCAAATGACATGTAGTTTGTACATAGTTTAACAACCAGAATTATTACTATAACAACATAATAGAAGACAAGGTTGTTCTTCCGTAGTTTGTACATGGTTGTGCTCCTTTTCTGCATAGACTCTCCTTTTCACTCTTCATGTAATGTCTGAAGGACTTCTCCTTTAGCCTCTCCTTCTAAACTCTTCATTACTTGAAGTATCCTCCACCATAGGTGTCTTTGCTTTGGCCTTAGCCAATAAGTCCATGCCTTCAAGCATGCTAGTATCTCCTTCAGTGCTGCTTTCACTTGAAGATGTATCACTTAATGTGTGGAACATTGTCAGGTTCTGCTGCTTTGCACCCTGAAATGAGTAGCTTTTTGTTTTTCCCATATGTAAAGGAAGCATAGGTTTTGGTTGTGAGTCACTCCTGTCCCTACCCAAACTATATGTTGTTGAGAGCTTCCTCTCTATGCTTTCCCTTTTTCTTACTATATCACCCAACTTTTCAAAAACTTCATTGTCCACTGCTTCCTCCGCAGCTTTTTTATCAAGCTCAGTAATTGTCCTATCCAAAGCTTTCTTTTGGAGCTGAAGAGAGCGCTGAAAAGTCCAAGTGGTAAAAATAATATCTCTAACACATTCATACTATATCTAACACACCCCTATTGCAAGAATCCTTTGAACTTGAAGCGTGAACAATATAAAGCCCCACCTATCCTATATCGAAATTTAATTTTTTATTAGAAGAATGAGATGACAAGGATCGAACTCTAGAGCTCTTAACTATAGAGGCTTTGATACCATGTCACAAACTAATTATCCCAAAAGCTTAAACACTTAAATTAAGGCACATGAATGACTATTATATCTCTAATATGGGGCAGGTTATATTTACAAACTTTTTTGTTTACAAACTACAGTAGGTACGACCGGTCATACTTTAATTTTGCAGTGTATGACCGGTCGTACCTAATGTAATTTGCAAAAAAAGTTTGTAAACAGATCCTATTCCCTCTAATATATTTATATTATATCTACAAGTACATTCTTACTTGGTGGAGAAGTAATATATAAAAAGAAGAGGAAAGCACCTTTTGAGTCCCTAACAAAAAACTCGGTCTCCACTTTCGTCGCATACAAAAAAAAAAAAAACCCATATTTGTCCTTTTTTAGGGACTAAATTGGATCTTCATTGAATTTCTAAGGGACTATATTTTCAAAGAACTGGAATTGTAAAGGAACAAAAAGTTGACTACTTTTTTTTTGTAAGGGACGAAAGTGGAGACCATGTTTTTTGTTAGCGAGCAAGGGGAAGGAGAAGAAGAAGAAGAACAAACAAAAGGATTTCCAACTTACTCTCTTGTCAAGGAAATTTCCAAGACCTTGATCTTTAAGTTTCTTTTTTGCCCAGAATGTACAGAAAAATCTTACAAGTCCAATTAGTACCGCCAAGAGAGCAGACTCAAAGAGCAGAAACAATACTATTGCCCTTTCGTTGCCTACAAAAAACTTAAATATACTCAGTTTTCTAAATGTTGCAGCATTCTCTAGTTAGTTTACAGACTTGTATATCACCTGTATAGATGCTGACAAGCTTGGTCCTTGATTGAGAGCAGCTGGATGCAAGCTTCTGACCTATAATGTGATGAGAAATTAGGCTCAGCGGATCTAAGGTCTATTGGTATTTAACAATTGGGAAAAAGAGCTATCCTTTTAAAGGATACAAGTTTGTATCCTTTTAGGTGATTTACACAAAGTCTAAGCGGTAAGACTTTGTGTAAATCTAAAAGTTACTTTTTTTTTCTCTCCCCAATCACATCTTTGACGTGTAAAGTGAATTTTTTTTTTTTTTTCAGATTTGCACAAAGTCTTACTAGTCAGATTTTGTGTAAGTCACTAAAAAGATACAAGTTGTATCCTTTTAAAGGACATCTACTGAACCCTTAATAATTTCAACAAAGTGCATAAAGTAAAGGGTAAGTATCAATTGAATAGTTTATATTTTAATATCAGAAACTCATATTTGTTAGATTCCTGATATAAGTCATTACAGTCTTATTTAAGAATACCTAGTTGCACCAAATCAATGCAATTCTTGTGCATAGAAAGAAGAACAGTTAAAAAAGATTGGAGAAAAGAAACGTTTTTCTTTAGTATCTATTATTTAGAAGACAATGGGTGATATTAAATCACTAAGAGGTTTGAATCCATATATAGAACAGAAGAGATTCATTATCAAAATTATCAAACACTGTGCAATAAGGAAATTAGAACAGACTTACAGGATGTCAGATAATGTAATAGAATGATCAATGCATGCAGGATAGTGTGGAAAATCCGAGCCTACAGAATGTGTTTCCTTAAAACAATTTGCCCCCTCACTGATGTCGAAGGTTGATGGACACTTGTCTCACAGGATAGAACGGATTGCGTCTGAAGAATGGTGGCACAACCAGTCAACAGCCCGAACGAACAGAACAAGACACCCAATTAAGGATGAAACAACACGTCCGTTAGGATGAAACAAAACTGTCGGACACGAAAGGACACATTCGTTCGACACGAAAAGACACTCATTCAAGGATGAAACAACACGTCTGTTAGGATGAAACAACACATCCGTTAGGATGAAACAAAACATCCGTTAGGATGAAAAGATATATCTATTTGTCGACGAAAAGACACATTTCCACCGCCAAACTTCTTATTCATAACTTATGGGATTTAGACCAAAAATCCAACAGTATCAAGAAAGAATAGTCTTAAAATGTAGAGAATCTAGAAGGAATTCTCATCAATAATAGATGGCACTTAAGGATTAATAATATGATGCAACAGCTGTATTTTAGATTTGTATTTGTAGTAGTGGTTAAAATACTGATTATTTATCTAAAGGTATAGTAGGTGTAGAAAATATATGTACCTATAGTACGGCATTGTAGTGGGGTGCCAATCACTGCAATGAATATCAGGACCAAGCCATTAGTTCATTCAAACAAACTACTTGATTATAAACATATAATTCTCAAAAGTAAATAGTTTATGATATTTAGAGCTATCCAATTTGTTACTTCCTTAAATGAATAATTAACTATCTTCAAAATGTCAAAGGCAAATGTCCAATTTCTCATCTGTTGATTTAATAGGAAAATTGATCAAAAGAAAAATAATATGATTAGTTAAGAGAGTGCACTCTTACTTGAGGCGGCAAGGAAAGCAAGAAAAATCTCCTCATCCACTACAAACTGACTTAGATCACTCTTGGATAATAAAGTTGAAAGTTGACCTGATTGAATTAACCACTCAGAAAACTATACAGTGTGCTGTTATGCAAACTTTATTTCCTATGCAAAGAGTCA
Organism: Gastrolobium villosum; assembly: GCA_032173675.1. Lineage (NCBI taxonomy): Eukaryota > Viridiplantae > Streptophyta > Magnoliopsida > Fabales > Fabaceae > Gastrolobium > Gastrolobium villosum. Next base: position 171,461 of record JAVKPL010002229.1, read on the forward strand.
TGTGTAAATGACTGAGAATACATGTACCAGGATAGCCTTCAGACCAATAGATTGATCCAGTTGCAGGAACCAGCATAGTAAATAATGCAGCTTTAGGTCTAATTGCTGAAACAACTGTGTAATCACCAATAGGGTGGCTAATTTTTCCTTCCATTTCTGTTTGTGAACTATAGACTGCAAATCCAGAGCAATCAAGAAAAGGACCAACTTGAACCATAGAGTTTTCTGTATTTTTTCTTGAGAATTTCTTCAGAACCCCAGTTGGTGAAAATGAGTATAGGAATCCATCCAATGAACCAATAGACACCCATCCTGTTACATCTTGTGCTCCAGCAAAGTAAGTTTATATACCACAAAACATTGGTTGTTAAGATATTTTATCAGATTAATGCAAAAGTTTACGAGGAGGGATATTCTTACTACCAAAATTTTCTACTACCTATCTAATCACCATTGGATCAATATTTTCTCTTTTTTTAAAAACTTTTTTGCATTCTCTCTCTTTGATTCAATGGTGATTAGATAGGTAGTAAGTTAGTAGTAGAAAATTTTTGGTAGTAACAATATCTTCCCTCAAAGTTTACATGTGAAACAAAGACATTATAAATACTAGGGGCAACTATGAGGCAATATAGATGCTGCACTATCATGCATAAATTGTCCAGATATGCCAGAAAGTATTTGGAACAAAAATTAGAGAAGACTATTCCATTATCATAGAATGATATAAAATTCTAATTTAGGTATCAATTTATGCATGTAAAGAATATAAAGATAGATCCTTCATACAGATCATAGCATGCAGTGACTTGCAAAAGGGATTCATGTAAAGAGAGAGTGAGATAAAGGAAACCAAAGGTACTCTCAGAAGAACTGCCATAAATGAAGAAGAAAGTGTACTATAAGGAATCTATTTGCTGCATGCAAAGGAATTTTAACCTCAATGATCATGCCTTTACTAATTGATAGACTCAGATATAACAAATTGAATTTCATAATGAAATTATGTTTTCAAAGAGTAATTCTTAAAAGTTAAAACTAATCAACCTTAAAAGAGAAAAGGACTTACCATTAGAGTCCACTACAGGTTCAGAGTCAACTTTGCTTAATGGGCCAATACTTTTCTGCCACAAGACATTACCTGAAAAGACATCTAGAGCCAATACAAGAGCCCTTGCTGGAACTGTTACATAGAGATGACCATTGTTTCCAGCAGTGATGGTGAAATTTTTGTCTAATGAACTAAAATCCTGTATCCATCTAAAGTGACGGCTACGAACTGATAAACAATAGAGTTCTCCTTCTGTGTTTGAGATCTGCCAAGTGCAAAAACATATATACTTTCAAAGAAGTAACATAAATGGGTTTTATAATTCTCATTTAACATGACAATTTGAGTTTTCCTACACACCCTTCGATTTCCGTGCCAACGCGGGTCCTACACATAATTTTTTCTAACATACGGGTCCCACATGCTTTTTGCCTCTACAACATGAAAATTCAATTGTCATATTGAATGAGAAATATAAAACCCAACATAAATACAGGGAAATGAAAGGTTTATCATATAAGAAAACTACACATCACACTTTCAGCCAGTAACCAACATACTAAAAAAAAAAAAAAACCTCCCCGTTAAATCCGACTAGCGAGTGTGGGGTGGAAGAAATCATTGTAAGCAGTCTTACTCTTGCATAATTGCATAGGCTATTTCTTATATTCAAACCTATGACCTTTCAATCATAAAGGAATAATTTTACCACTGCTCCGGTTCGCCCCTTTCAGTAACTAACATACTACCCAAATTAAAGAAATAAGTGTTGCCATTTCATGACATAGTGTCAATTATAGGTTCAATTACTATTACTGAATTATAACATATAGCCCTTTTCCACATTGCCACTGTCTACCCCTTGTGATATAAACCACATAAGAATTTGTTCGCAGCCATCAAAATCATAACAGTTCCAAAAGCCATTATTCAATATGTACTTCACTGCTAGAGATAAAAAAACAACTCTCCATTAAACCCTAACTTGCAAGGGTAGGGGTGAAATATTCATTGTACGCAATTTTACCATTACATTTTGTAAAAAGGCTATTTCATCGATAAAAATTCACCGTCATCATTGCTAGAACCAAATTGAAGAATACATATTACAAAAAACCAAGGATGAGTAAAGCTTACATATATACTAGCCTCGCATTGATCAAGCACAGGAACTGATGCAAAGTAACAATCTGTAATATTTTTCCTGCATCCTTGACGGTAACCAAATTGATAAAGCACAGGTCCTACACTCCAAAGCAAACGCCCATGTGACATATATGCAAAGAGTCCTCGATTCTTGACATTGATGAATACAATTGAGCTTAATGTGCTTACTGAGAGCCCAATAATTTCAGCCTCTGCCAAGAAAACATCTAAGGAAGGCTCAGAAGTTCCAATGTTTCCATAATTAATCCTCAATATCCTGTTTTCAGCTACCAAGTATATCTGCAAGTTCCTTACAGGAATTAATAACCACCACAACAACAACAACTACAAAAAGCCTTTCACTTTTCCCACTTGGTCACTTACATGGATCAAATGTCACACCATTTTAGACCTTGTTGCTATTTCTAATTTACACCAAATATAGGGATTTCAAATTTCTATATAAAAAAAAAACCACTCTCCGTTAAACCCGAATAACGAGTGTAGGGTGGAGGAAATCCCTGTTATCATTGCATAATTGCAAAGAGGCTATTTCCTGGATTCGAACCTGATGGGCTATGACTGGTGGGCCCAAGTTTAGCAATGCAAAAGTAGTCAGTGAATTAGTTAGTTGTTAGAGAAATTATTCTAGAATATTCCTAAAGAATAGAATAAAAGGAGTGTGAAGGGTGAGAGGGGGATATTGAGTAATTTGTGGAATTGGGTTTTGGAAAGGATTTCTTGGAATCTCTTTTGGCCTAGGTAATTTGGCTTGAGAGTGACTGAAATCTTTTGGTGCTTTATTTGTTATTCTTTGTATTTCCTGTTACCTCTTTGTTATGCTTACTAGTTAGTGTCTTGGTGATGAATACTGATATAATGGAAGCATTTTACTGTTCAATTGTGGTTGAATATTTTGGGTTCCATCAATTTGGTATCAGAGCATTTCCGATCTAGGAAGTGCTTCTGGTTCAGATCTACCACAAAAAAAAATTGCTTTTTCAAATTTTATGACTGCTCTGGTTCGCCCCCTTTTTCAAATTTCTTTATATCGCAAGAAAATAATTTAAGAGTAATTTCAATACATCACTAATGCTTAACACAAGAAAATTCCCAGTAGATATTTAAGAAGAGGGGTAGTTACTTATTTCCAATTTTATCAACTGATGTATTGAATCATTAGTATTACGAAGTAGAAAATAGAAACTCATAATAATAGAAATCAAAATGGCTCTCACCTTACCAGGACCTCCATGAACAGGAGCCATACCAACGTTGCATTTATAATCAATATGCATGGTCCATGCAATGCTACCATTGTTTTCAAATGCGAAAAAATTGTTACCAGAACAAAAATAGATCCTTCCATCATCTCCAATGAGAGGTTTCGAAAGCCAATGATATGAAGAGACACAAGAGAATGAAGCAACCGATAACAACAGTAACTGGATCATTGGCATTGCAACTGAAGCGAGAAACACTGAATTATTAGCATAAATGTATGTGACACAGTGAACGGTTAGAGTCAGTTATAAACGGTTATCAACGTGCAAAGTGGTAAACAATTGGATGTGCATATAAGCATATATGTGTGTTTGCAATTAGCTCTAAAATCTTATCACACTAAAAAAATGCTCTCAACGTAATTATTTTTTTAAAAATAAATAAATAGGAAATTGGTGCGAACTTTGAGTGAAAGGAATGAGCGAGAGGTTATTCTACCCTTTTTTATTTTTTTACCTACTTTGTTATGTCTATTTTTATATACCACTTTTTAATATCATTTTCATCATAATCTCAACCAAACTTTATCATTTGTAAATGAGATCATGTCTATTTTTCTCTTTTTTATAAAACTAGAAATAAAAAGAAAGTGAAGAAAAAAGAATGTAAAAAAAAAAAACTGGTGTTTGTCATTTTAAATAACATAAGTTATTGCATTTTAGAAGAGAGATAGATACATAAAATGAAAATCATGGGAGAGAATGGGTGATTTTTTTAATTTAAAATTTAAATAAAAAAATTTATTCTGTGTCTATTTCTCTTAACTTGATATAATTTTATGTCATTTAAATTGACAAACACTTCTCCTAAAAAAACAAATCAAAAAATATCATTTCATTAAGAATGACATGATTTTGTGTAATTTAAAATAATAAACATTTCTCCAATATTACTTTTGGATTATATGTTTATTATGTCGTAGGTAGAGTGATTGTGTAATGTTATAAAGATTCGTTTCACGTGTCATTTTTTTTAAATATGTGGGCCCCATAAAATATTATGTGTAAAAAAATTTGTTGTACCGTAATAAAAGGAGGAAATGGAAACCATTATTTTTATCCAAAGGAAGAGAAGAGAGAGAACACTAACGGACAAAAGAGGCAGAGGCAGAACAGTGGCTCTCTCATAAACGGCCTCCGTCCATGTCTAAGAAGTCCGAAAACGGAATCGCCAGAAAACCTTCTAGAAGAGTACTATACTACCATTCATTCATTCATCATCTTTCTCTCTCTAAACATTCACAGATTTTCGGTTACAATTCTATGATTTTATATTATAAACCGAACTGGAACCGTTTATATTTAACGTAGATATCATACATTGTCTATATTTATAGTTCTGCATATGGATTTGGGACCAGTTTGAATAGTATTTTAAAAATTAATAAATTAATTTACAGATTTTTTTATTTATAAAAATAAGTCTAAATATTATATTTAGTTTTAGTTTTTGGAACTGTTTTTAAAAATTATTTTTTATTTTAAGAATAAAAAAATAAAAAATATCTTTGATAATGTTTGTTGCTTTGTTTAGTAAAACTAATTTCAAAAATTATATTTATTTTTTAATTTTTAGAATTAAATTTTGAGAACATATTTTAATTATTTATTATTTGTATTTTAATTTTTAACTTTAAAAAACACTTATTTTATTGATATTTCTACAAAAACAATTTTAAAAATAAAAACAGCATACCACAATCGAACTGGCCATTAACTTTTGTTTTCTACTATGGAAAAGGTTATCGTTACAATCTTTTTTATAATCTCTTATAATCATATCTTATCACTTTTGAAAAAAATTATATTAGATTTTACTTTTTTTTATTAATATCATTTCATTTTTTTGTTATTTTTTCTATTGACTCTTGTAATTTTGAATGTTTGATAAAAATTGATATGACTTTTTTTGTTACGTTCATATGATTTTTTAAAATCATATAAATCCATATTATCTTCCCAAATCTTATAAATTTTATTAAAATATTTTACTATCCAATTTTATACAATCTTGATCGTAAAAAAAAAAATGGAGGTTTACGATTTTTTTTTACAACCTCTTACAACCATATCTTATTACCTTTGATTTTCGCCAATCAACGGTTATTATTTTAGCAAATTAAACTCATTAATTAATTATTAATTTACAGCAAATTATAACCGTTGATTGGTGAAAATCAACGGTGATAAGATATAGTTGTAAGAGGTTGTAAAAAAAATGTTGTAACTATAACCTTTTAACAAAAAAAAGTCTTTAAATCTTTCCAATTCTAAATAATCTTTGAAGGGGAAGATTATACTTACAACCTAATTTCCTTTACAACCTCTTACATCCAATATCTTAACTGTTAATTTCCGTCAATGAACGGTTAAGATTTATTGTGAATTAATAATTAATTTTGTTGACAAAAATCTTAACCGTTGATTGGCGGAAATCAACGGTTAAAATATTGGTTGTAAGAGATTGTAAAGGAAAATAGGTTGTAAGTATAATCTCTCCCATCTTTTAAAATGTATAAATTTTTTTATCTCAACAAAATCTTTTAAAATCTGAATCTAATACATCCCATATAGTCCTAGTTACTTATATGAGGGAGGTTATACTTATGATTTTTTTTTTTACAACCTCTTACAACCATATCTTATCACAATTGATTTCCGTCAATCAACGGTTATCATTTATTGTGAATTAATAATTAATTAAAGAATTTAATTTACTAAAATGATAACCGCGGAAATCAATAATTATAAGATGTAAGAGGTTATAAAAAAAATGATAAGAATAACCTTCCTTCTTTTATACATATATATATTTATTTATATATATATATTTTCTCCTGTGTAACTAATAATTTTTCTCCTCTGACGAACTCGCCTTTAATCCATTCCAAGATTAATTGAACCGCTGCGTTTTGTCATAGGAAAAGGTTTCTAGGGTTCCCATTCCTCTCAGTTGCTCTGCAATTTCTGCTCCGCCACGCCGTACGACGTCGTTCGCCGCGAACTTCTCGTTTCTTCGTTGCTCTTAGGGTATGTTTTTCTTCCCAATTCTCTTTGCGCTTTGTTCTAAGAAAGAGAGAGAGAGAGAGAGAGAGAGCTATTTTCAGTGTGATAAATTTTTCATGTTTTTGAAATTGAAGGAAAAAGGGGGTTCATTGGATATGGATGTTGATGAGCATTTGAATGCTGTTGGAGATTCTGGTTCTGAAGCTGAGAACAAAAGAAGTGATTCTTTAGATAACGAGAACAAGTCATGCCAAACTGAACCTGAGGATTTGCAAGTTGGTATTGAGTTGACGGAGACTGTTACCATGCATGCTGAGAATGGAAGATGTATCCTTCTATCAAGATCCAATGAACATAAGTAAATTAGATTTTTTTATGTACTTAGTGCAATTTTTGCATCTTAATTATTATAATCTGTTTTACTTATTACTTGCTTGGATTAGTTCTATGCAGTCATCTTCCTAGTTCTACTTCAATCATGTTTTGGAACACTTTTATCTCCTGTTATTATGTTATCCCTTAATATGATATGTTAGCTGTATCAGGTGCTAAAAGAGCTCGGATTACTGTTGATGAACATCAACCTTCAGTTCATTTCGTTTATAGTTCCCTAACAAGGTTTGTTGTTTGCCTCCCTTTTTACAAGTTATTCAAAACTACAATGGGATATGGTTTATGAGATTTGATTTTCTCATGTTGCATGAGAATTCAATTCTCATGTTGTGACTCAACTAGTGGTGGGCCCCATATTTATTAAAAAAAGAAAAAGAAAAGAAAAGCTTTGCACGCAATTCGAAGGGTCACTAATATGAGAGTTGAATTCTCACGTAACATGAGAAAATATTTTCCCATGGTTTATATATACAAAGTGAAAAAGAAAGAAAGAGCTATATATGTTGTTTTATTTATTTATTATTATTTAGTGTTAGATTGTTCGTTCCTGCAGTATGGTTTACTTGATTGATATTTTGTCTTGTGTTTGAACACTTTCAGAGCTAGTAAAAAGAAGCTTGAGGAACTACTACAACAGTGGTCGGAATGGCATGCTAATCACGTTACTTCATCCAATGTAAGGCCAATTATTTTTCATTTTTCATGGTGAAAGAAGACTTTTCTTAATAGTAAATAAATGAGTAAATATAGGATAGAGAATAAAATATCATGACAAGAAAACATGGAAAAGGAACGAATGTGTGAATATAAGGATTTGAAATGAAATTAGAGTTTGAACAGTTATCATTGTTGAGCTGTAATCCAAATAATGACTAATGATTGACAAAGAAGCACAAATACAAAGACGTGCTTACAATCAATTAAAAAAAAATATGACCATTGCAGGTGAGGGTGCTTTCGATTTCAAATTAAGCCTGAAGCTTGTTTTTGATGCGTGGCCAATGATTTTGGCATTGGTGATGAGTTGTGATTCTTGGTCTTCAGATATAATAACCCTTATCAAAATGTGGCAATCCGACAAATCTTTATTTTCTGGAGATGATTATATATCACATGAGACAGAAAAATGACTGTTGTTTATAATTGGCTTTAGACTTGGGATTGGTGTAAAAATTTACCTGTAGATAACACGAGTGATTTAGAGAACATCCAATGGAAGGATTCTTAAAAGTTTGGTGTATTGGCAAGGAAATGAATGGCAAATGTGCTATTAACAAATGCAGTTTTGCTTTTTTAGTTTTCCATGGAATGAGATAAGTTTATTATTTTTTCTGTTCAGGATCCTAGCGAAGTTTTGGAATCTGGTGAAGAGACTTTTTTTCCTGCTCTACATGTTGGACTTGAAAAGACCTCTTCCGTGGTAAGTTTACTTAGTTTGTTCAGTCTGTTTATGCGAACCTGGAAAATTGCAGGTTGCGAAGTTTTCAATTCCACTGCTAGGAAACTTTTCTGTCACTAGTTTCAAGTGTTAGGACAGCTGGAGTTGTTCTTGGATTGTCCAATTTCTTTCAGGGTTTTCATTTTATCCTTTAACTTAACACAACAAACTTTCCTACACACACAACATTTTGTGGGGCCCACACATTTTAAAACAAAAAAAAGAAAAAAAATATGGCACGCAAAACGAATCTCTATAACATTACACAATCACTTTTCCTACAACATAATAAACATAAAACCCTTTCTTTCATGGTCTAAATCTGACTTATCCAGAATAAAGGTTTTAGTTGTGGCCCTCAACTGCAACTACGTGCAGTTGGTTGTATTAAC
>JAVKPL010002230.1:0-17839 GCA_032173675.1 Gastrolobium villosum
CTACCACTTCAGATTTTCTCCTTTTAATTGTGATGCTGTTAATCTTTTATGTCATGAGACCAGCTGGGTGATAGATAGCGGTGCATCTATTCATGCTACATCTCGCAGGGATTTCTTTACATCTTACAAATCCAGTGATTTTGGATTTGTCAAGATGGGCAATGATGGCTTGTCCAATGTAATTGGTGTTGGAGATGTGTGCTTGGAGACCAGCAATGGCACAAGGTTAGTTTTGCATAATGTTAAACATATTCATGATATTCGTTTGAATTTAATCTCTACAGGAAAACTTGATGATGAGGGATATTGCAACACCTTCAATGATGGTCAGTGGAAGCTCACTAAAGGCTCCATGATTGTGGCTAGAGGCAAGAAATGTTCATCCTTGTATGCACACATGCAAAGATCTCTACAAAGAAAATTAATGCTGTAAAAGATAAAGATACAATGGAGCTATGGCACAAGAGGCTTAGTCACATTAGTGAAAAGGGCTTGACAATGTTAGCCAGTAAGGAGCAACTTCCCGGATTGAAGAAGGCACCATTGAAGAAGTGTTCTCATTGCTTAGCAGGAAAGCAAAACAGAGTTGCATTCAAGAGTTCCCATCCTTCAAGAATGCCTAGTACACTTGACTTGGTATATTCTGATGTTTGTGGTCCTATGAAGACAAAAACGCTTGGTGGTGCTATTTATTTTGTTACCTTCATAGATGATCATTCAAGGAAGATATGGGTTTACACCTTGAAGACAAAAGATCAAGTGTTAGATGTGTTTAAGGAGTTTCAGGCCTCAGTTGAGAGACAAACTGGGAAGAAGTTGAAGTGCATCAGAACAGATAATGGAGGAGAGTATACAGGTCCTTTTGATTACTATTGCAGACAACAGGGCATCCGACATCAAAAGACGCCTCCTAAGACACCTAAATTGAATGGTCTTGCAGAGAGGATGAATGGGACATTGGTTGAGAGAGGCAGATGCTTACTCTCACAATCACAATTGCCTATGTCATTTTGGGGTGAGGCTTTGAGCACTGTTGTTCATGTTTTAAATCTCACACCATGTGTTCCTTTGCAGTTTGATGTTCCAGATAAAGTCTGGACATGCAGGAATCCTTCTTATGATCACTTACGTGTATTTGGGTGCAAGACTTTTGTGCATATCCCAAAAGATGAAAGATCCAAGCTTGATGTGAAAACACGACAGTGTGTCTTTATTGGTTATGGACATGATGAGTTTGGCTACAGGTTCTATGATCCAGTAGAGAAGAAGCTTGTAAGAAGCAGAGATGTTGTGTTTATGGAAGATCAGACTATACGGGATATTGAGAAATCAGATATTGCAATTCCAGAGAGTAATCATGATTTAATTGACATGGATCCACCTCCTGTTACAGGTGATCTACCACAGGTTGAAGAAGAACATGGTTCAGGTGATTTAGATGACACAAATGTTCCACTGCCAGTGGAGAATCATGATAATGCTGATGAGCAGGTTCCTCTGCCAGAGACTCCCACAGATGCTACTTCAGATGTTGCACCTAGGAGATCTACTAGAGACCGAGCACCTTCTACCAGGTATCCTGCAAGTGAGTATGTGTTGTTGACTAATTCAGGGGAACCAGAATGCTTTGAAGAAGCTGTGGAAGATGAGCTCAAGAGTAAGTGGATTGAAGCCATGCAAGAAGAGATGCATTCATTGCATGAGAACCATACATATGAGTTGGTAAAGCTACCTAAAGGTAAGAGAGCTCTGAAAAATAAATGGGTGTATAGGGTGAAGCAAGATGAAGTTACTTCACAGCCCAGGTATAAAGCAAGATTGGTTGTTAAAGGGTTCAGTCAGAAGCAAGGCATTGACTTCAATGAGATTTTTTCTCCTGTTGTGAAAATGTCATCCATTCGAGTGGTTCTAGGCTTAGCTGCTAGCCTAGACTTAGAGATTGAGCAAATGGATGTTAAGACAGCTTTTCTCCATGGTAACTTGGAAGAGGAGATTTATATGGATCAGCCAGAGGGTTTCATAGTGAAAGGAAAGGAAGATTATGTTTGCAAATTGAAGAAAAGTCTTTATGGCTTGAAGCAAGCACCAAGACAATGGTATAAGAAGTTTGAATCTGTTATGGGGGAGCAAGGCTACCAAAAGACTAACTCTGATCATTGTGTATTCATTCAAAAATTCTCTGATGATGATTTTGTCATTTTGTTGCTCTATGTTGATGACATGTTGATTGTTGGCAGAAATTCTTCTAGAATTGGCACATTGAAGAAGCAACTGAGTGAGTACTTCGCTATGAAGGATTCAGGGCCAGCAAAGAAGATTCTTGGCATTCGAATTCATCGAGACAGAAATGATAAGAAGTTGTACTTATCGCAAGAGCAATATATCAAGAAGGTTCTTGATAGATTCAGTATGAGTAATGCTAAAGTGGTTAGTACACCTTTTGCTACCCACTTTAAGCTAAGTGCTCAACATAGCCCTTCTAATGATATGGAGAAGGAAGATATGGCTAGAGTGCCATATGGCTCAGCAGTAGGAAGCTTGATGTATGCTATGGTTTGCACTAGACCTGACATAGCTTATGCAGTTGGCGTTGTTAGTAGATTTCTTTCTAATCCAGGAAAGGAGCATTGGAATGCGGTTAAATGGATTATGAGATATCTTCGTGGCAGTTCCAATTTGAGTCTCAGATTTGGAAATGGCAAGCCTGAGCTTGTTGGTTACACAGATTCAGATATGGCAGGTCATGTTGATACTCGCAAGTCTACTTCGGGGTATATGATTACATTTGCAGGTGGTGCGGTTTCTTGGCAATCAAGGTTACAGAAGTGCATTGCACTTTCCACTACAGAGGCAGAGTTCATTGCAGCAACCGAAGCTTGTAAAGAGTTGCTATGGATGAAGAAGTTTTTAAGAGAGATTGGCTTTACTCAAAAGAGATATGTCTTACTTTGTGACAACCAAAGCGCCATACACCTAGCCAAGAACTCTACCTTCCATCAAAGATCCAAACATATTGATGTAAGGTATCATTGGATAAGAGATGTGCTAGAAGCTAAAGAAGTGGAGCTTGATAAAGTGCACACCGATGACAATGGTTCAGATATGATGACAAAGGCACTTCCTAGAGAGAAGTTTGAATTTTGTCGGCTTGTTGCCGGCATGGATTCCACTTGATGATTGCTGTTTGTAATCTCCCTCATTGGACTGGAGGGGGAGATTTGTTGGGCCTTTACAAATTAAAAGCCCAAATGTCCAGCCCAATAAGGAATGCACATCTAGGGTTCCTTTGTGTAGCTGAGCAGCCATTTTTGAGTGTGTGAGGAGAGCATTTTTGAAGAGAATAAACAAGAGAGAGATCAGCCACCAAATTCGCAGGTGAAGAGTGGGAGGAGCAGGGTCTGAAGATTCTGTGATATCTCATTCGTTTGTGGTCCGATTGAGCTGAAATTTTTTCAGTACCTTCCCAACTCATGTCTCTTCATATCTACCGGTCAGAATCTTGATCGGAGGTTTGCATCATCTGCAGAAAATTGAAAATCGAACTGGTTGTGTGCAGAGTTCTGCAGAAGGCAGCAAGGTTGCGAGATTCATCTCTCCCAAATGAACCGTTGATCTGATCTGAAATTTTGGTACAAGGTTTACAACATATTGTACTAGACTTTGACTGTTCAGTTTTGTGATTGGAGCTGTCAAGAGGGAATTATTCAGCTGCAAACAGAGGCCATCATTTTTCTGCTCTGTTCTGGGCAGTGAAGTTCAGAGAGAGGGTTCTCTTTGGTCTACCGTTCGATTGTCCTCAAAATTGGTCAGTGTGTTCCTCTCTTGTTGCTCTTTAATCTGACCGTTGAGATTTGGGAGTAGACGCTTCTGTTATTTTAGATTAATTTCGGACAGAAGCTTGGTCATATATGTATGTCTCTTGCATCTTTTGGTACAACTAGTTGTGAAGTTGTTTTGATGGTGCTATAGCTGATTGTAATTGCTTTGTAATCATTTGTAATCTCACTTTGTTGATAGTGGAGAATTTGGGTGGACTCCGAAATCGGTCCCGTGGTTTTTACTCCTTACATTGAGGAGGTTTTCCACGTTAAAATTGACTTGTGTTGCTTGGTGTTTTTGGTGCATGCATAGTTGTCATTAGAACATTTATTTTGCTTGTTGGAAACCATTCTAAACAGGTCCTGGAAGGGGTAATTGGTGTTTATTTCCCAACAGAAGTGTCATCCAAAAATGCCATGTAAGCTCTCTTCTTTTTGCTCTTACCTTTCTAGAACTTGCCATTGTCATATTTATTCTTTTTATTCGGGCAGTCCTTTTGGAAGTGGCCTTCTTTTCCACACTTAAAACAAGCATTGTTTGAGTTGCTTTCTTTTCTACTTGGGTTGTTGGCCCTTCTTCTTCTTTTGTTGAACTTATTGTTGAAGAACTTGGTGAACGACTTGTTAAACTTTTTCACGAACATTGTTATTTCATCTTCTTCACCGGTGCTTGATTCACTTGAAGAAGTATCAGTACTTTTCTTACTTTCCTTTTAATGAGATGATGATACCTTGAGAGCTAATCCCTTTTGTTTCTTCTTGTTAAGCTCACGGTTAGCCCTTCTATTTAATTCCAACTCGTACTCCTGAAGCTTTCCAAATAAGGTAGCTATGGACATTGTGGAGAGATCTTTAGCTTCATAAATAGCCGAAGCTTTTGCATCTCATTCCTTAGTAAGACATCTCGGAATTTTGTTAACTAACAGTTCATCATCATGAAAAATATTTAAAGCACTCATTGATGTAACTATATGCATGAAACGTTTTGCATGTCAAATATAGACTCACCCTCATACATCTCAAAAAGCTCAAAATCTCTAGATATTGCATTTTGTTTAGAACGCTTTACTTCACTAGTACCTTCATGAGTTGTTTCTAAAATAAGCCACATCTCACGTGCGGTCTTACATGAAGATACTCGGTAGTATTCATCCTTACCAAGTGCATTAACTATTAAGTTATTTGCTTTTGAGTTGTATTGGGCACTCTCTAATTCTGCTCTAGTGAACTCTGTGTATTTTTTAAGCACACTTTTACCATTGTCATCTAGTCTAGTTGGAGGCTGATATCCTTCCTCTACACCATACCAAATCATAAGATCTACCAATTCAAGGAAAATCTGCATCCTTATTTTCCAGGAGGGATAATCAATCCCATTGAAAAACGGAGGGCGATAGGTGGAACCACCCTCAAGAGGAATATCCTGATGGAAATAAGCCATAGGATCTTAACTCTTTGGCAATGGCCAATCACCCAGAGCACGAAGCTCTGATACCACTTGTATCTTTGAACTCCATCTTCAATTTGAGACTTTTTGTAAACTGTTTGTCATCATCAAAATATGTATTCCATTATGCTTAAAAGGTCTTCAGAATATACTTTATTTCTTGATTAATCAAAGGAAAATATTACTCTTATTTTATATGAGATAGTTATCTTATATTCTCATACTTCGAAAATCGCACCTCTTTTTTTTTTTTTTTACTTTTTAATGGTGGATCCCACTTAAATTCTCTATAGAATGAGAGAACTATTCTTATATATAATGTAACAGCCCGTTTTACACTAGTATTGTTAACATTAATTATGATATTAAGCGCAGTTACAATCACAGCAATTCATTTATAAAAATGCGAATAAACTTTTTCCGATTATTACGCGAACAGTTAAAACATAAAAAGCGTAATAATTAAAAGATGTGATCATAATTGAGACACTAGCAGAAGAATTACTTAAACTATTTATACACTTTGTTTTACTACATATAAGACACTAAGGGGTTCCCATAAACCCACTTAGCTAATTCCTCACTTTTACGTTTTTACCAACTTAACGAGATTCACTAATTAATTTTTCTACGAACACAAAACAAAAATCCAAACCTAGACTACAGGTTATTCTTTTTCCTCATTCAATTACCTTTTAAAAAGCTTTCACACACTCGATTCCGAGCTCGTTAGCTCTGGTTATCGCCGTTTGAAGTTGGACAAATAACATTGCCCATCAACTCCAAAACAGCCCAAAATCTCTAATACTCACAGATTATTCTGCACCTAACCACCAGACCAATGTCTCTCAAACTCTTAAACCATAAACTAGACACCTCAAACTTCTATTTGATATATCGTATGCTTAATTTGACCAAGTAATGAAGCGGGAATTAATTTCCCAACACAGACCCAAATCTGCCACAGATGCAGGCCAGAACAGGGCAGATTGTGCCATCAGCCACCATGGGCTGCGCACACCACCAATGATTCTAGGATTTTGACACAACGTAGGGACATCCTAAAATTCAAAATGGTGTATGGCACGTCCTAATCGGACCACTATGGATAGAGATATGCTTTCCCGAAGTTCACCCAAAAATTGCCAATTCTAAAAAAAATTCGCCAGAGTTTCCTTTGTATTTCCTAAAATCCCCAAATTTGCATAAGCTGTTTAACACTACAATTATACCTGAAATCCAGCAAAATCCAATGGGTGGCACACACAAGGACCAAAAAAGCATTGGGGCACTTACAACCCAATCCAATTTACACTTAAAACATAAGCAGTTCACTTTCAAATCTTTTATAGTTTCAATCACTAACTTTCAATTTCATGCATAAATCATCACACAGGTAATCATAAACCTAAAATAGGCCTAAAGCCCTTCCATCATAATTAACATACATCCATGGTACATTTTCAATACTGAATTACAATTACATTTACAACTTTAACTTTGAACTACAAATCTCTACATATTACAACTTCACTTGCCAAATAAATTCATAAACTAAAATGACATGATAGTTAAACTTAGCCAAAATAACATGAACATAATGCTAATGGACTCCTCCTACATACATATACATGTTCATGCTCTAAGTCTAGCCTAGGCTAAGTGGCCACCAAAAAACAAAATATGCATTACTGCTCCACTCATCATCATGCGGGCTTCTTGCCCGCTGCTCCATATCCACTGGTACAACCTGAAATAAATGCCCCGAGATGGGGTGAGATATACGGATATATCTCAGTAACCAAGAGTTTCTGGAGAAAACTCCGCCCAATGGTTCACTTCGATGTATATCAATAATATAAAACAACACCACTGTTATAAAACGTGATAAAGCAAGGGATTTAGAGAAAAGGGGGTAATATCAGAGAACAACTACGACATGCGGGAATGGTAGCTACCAATACCACACCATGTCCTCGGCTATACACCTATGGGTACTACCCCTGACGTGTTCAGAGAACAACCCACCAAGGTACCCCTTCCAACCATATACACCAGAGACAACCTAGTGTGTTCCTATCCGGATAACACACCACGACCCTGGGTCAACTGGAACTCCCTCTCGGAGACCTATCCAGTGGCAGTCCGGAAAACTTACCCGCGAAAAACACTATTCACTGATTTTTCTGAAACTTGCCTGTCCACTCAATTTTTCGTTCTGAATCCATTTCCAAACTTATTTTTATCATCTGAGACCTTCTACTCAATTTTTATCTTCCTAGGGTTGCGTGTTGGCTAATTACCGTTTTGCCATTTCTTTGTATTTTTGCCTAATCTTTGGGATATTCACTAATCCATCACTTAATTACTCACTTAACACTTTAATTATTTAATTTTGAATTGTGAGATGTTATATATAACATAAGAGTAATATTCCCCTTGATCAAATTACACGTACTTTGAGAAATGAGGGAGGAAGACCAACTCGTCTAACATTGTGTTGCTGCAACCTTTCTCTGATTTAAATTCTTCGACAGAAGATTCATATTAGTTAGAATCATCTATCCTTTTCTTTGAACTCTGAAGAATTACCTGAAACAACTTTAATATTACCGTGTAATATCAGGAAGCATATTAACATATCAAGGTGGTTTAATTGCTAGGGTTCTATCATGGAAAATTAACCATCATCACATAAGAAGCAGCATAAAATCTCACAGCTATAAATTTAATAGGTGGAGGTTTTTTTAAATAAGAAGTATGATACTCATTTTTCACCATTGACTCACTTGTATTCAAATATTCACATAACAAAAAAAAATTAAAACCATTATATATAATTAAAATCAGCCGTCAAAATTAAAATATAATTTACTGACCAAATTAAAAACAACCATCATCAACTACTTAAGAGAAATTCTCGGTCCAAACCATGCGTGTTCGTTCAAACTTTAAAGCAACAAGTTATAGAGATTACAGAGAAGAAAGCCATTGTCAATAAAAAAAACTTTGTAACATACCCAAAAAATAAATAAAATTTATTATTTTAAATAAGTTAGAAAGAGTAATATCCTTTTACACCCATGTAATTAATACTTTCAATTTTAATCATTAATTTTAATTATATCCAGAGGCGGACTTACATGATGGGTTAGGGTTGGCCGCCGCCTCCCCTAAAATCTGGAGAGAGAAAAAATGGCATACCTTTGAAGGATTGAAAATCAAACGCGATAAAGTGCTATTATAACTTGGCAAGTGAAGTATCCAAATGGCACGCCTTTGAAGGATAAACAGTTAAACATCACATTGTTTTCTTTTGTTTTTGGGGAAATTGTGTATCATTTTAAAGTATGTAAAATTGTGTCATTTTAAGTGAAAGAAAGAGATAAATAAAGGGAGAGAGAGAATGGACAAAAAAATAAAGATATGGGTCCCATCTCTTTGTGAGAGTGAAATGACATAAGTTGTGTCATTTAAAATGACAAACATTTTCCCTTTTTTTTATGGTAACACGATTATTTGGGTCAGCATGGTATGGAGCCCAATAACTTTATATTAACTCTAGAGTTTTCCTTAAGCTATGCTAAGATGATTGAAATATTGATAACTCAAATAAATTAAATACTACAATTTTTTTGGTAGATACTATCATCATATCAGTTAGTCAAGCTTAATTATAGTTGGCCCATTAGCCCAACCATTTGTAGTAGAGAATCAGTTACTTTCCCACTTCTGTTATGACAGTTATACCAGTGTACCATATATAGCTATTTTCCAACCTCATTTTCAAATTGTCTATATTCAATTGGCTTTCTTGCTAGATAATCAGTGAGAAAACCTGATTCATACCTAACAAAGACTGCATAAGCATTATTTGGGATCTTGCTTATGCATATCTCTCATTGAAACCTCTCAAGAAGCGTATTACGTGAAGATGTTTGATGCACAATACCCTTTTCATTGAAGAAATTGGACATCATAAATTCTGGTCCATTGTCATTGCGAATGACTTTTATTGTGCTTTGAAGTTGGTTTTCAATGAGTTTTACAAAATTCTGAAGATGGCCACGAGTCTCAGCTTTGGTTTTCATTAAGATGATCCAATAAAATTGTGAGTAATCAAGTTAGAAAATATCGATGACCAGAAAAAGAAGTTACGTTGTAGAGACCCCATCAAAAGGCTTCTTTTTTCTGCCACAAATGATCTTCATATATTAGCATTTGCAGATTCTGATTGTGCATGTTGCCCTGACACAAGAAGATCCATTTATAGTTTCTGCATATTTCTGGGATCATCTCTGATATCCTGGAAATCAAAGAAGCAAACCACAGTCTCCAGATATTCTTTGGATGCATAATATCGAGCCCTTGCACACCTCACTTGTGAACTTGAGTGGCTTCAATTCATACTCTATGATCTTCACATTCCCACCTCTCAACCTGCATCAATCTTTTGTGATAACCAGGCATCCATATACCTGGCTCACAATCCCACATTTCATGAGAGAAGTAAACACATTGAGTTGGATTGTCATCTTACAAGAGAAAATATTCAAGCTGTCATACTTCATTTTCTTCCCATCTCAACCAAACATCAATTAGCATACCCATTTACTAAAGCTTTGCAACCTTCTCAGTTCTACACTCTCATCAGCAAATTGAGGTTGCTTGACATCCATCTTCCAACTTTAGGGGGGAGGGTATTACCATATCAATTAGTCCAGCTTAATTATAGTTGGATCATTAGCCCAACCATTTGAGTAGAGAATCAGTTACTTTTCTGCTTCTGTTATGACAGTTATACCAGTGTACCATATATAGCTATTTTCCAAGTTGTATCACTCAATTAACTCATCATAAGAGTTATGCAAAATACTTTCGTTCTTCTTTCTCCTTTCTTTCTTTCTTCGGTGATAGATACCTTGGAGGTATCCCCACACAACCTCCTTCAGCCATCTTATTCTCAGAGTACAATTCTAAGGGCATGTTTGGTGCACAATATAAGATAATGTCTGATTGTATAAAACCTGTTAAGTTTTAATATCATCCAGTGTTTGATAATGTATTGTCTAATACTAGATATAATAATTTTTTTTTTGATAAAAATACATTTTAATAAAAATATTATATAATTCTTCTAGATATGTCATATGATATAACTTTTATAAAAATGTATAGGGTAACGACGAACAACTATTTTTCCCTCATATCATATGATGTCCTTATTTTATTTTATTTTATCTTTTTTCATATAATAATAGTAATTAGAAAAGACAAAAAGGAAATTTTAAAAAATGAGAAATAAAACAAATAATAAAAAAGGGGGAATGTTATATTTACAAACTTTTTGTTTACAAACTTTTTTTTTTTTACAAACTACACTATGTCTGACCGGTCATACTTCAATCAAGAGTGTATGACCGTTGATACTTAGTGTAATTTGTAAAAAAAAAATTTAAACGAATCATTTCCCAACAAAAAATAGAAAAAAAGTAATGAAAAAATAAAATAAAAAAGGGAGACAAACACATACTCAAGTCTTTGGTCAATGCTCTTTTTCCACTACTGAACACTAGACAAAACCATTAAAATGAGAAATAAATTAAAATAATGGCAGGACAAAAGTAATGGTTATGAATAAATATTTCAAAATGGCGCAAATATTAAAAAATAAAGTAAAAATGAGCTATTGGACAAAATTAAGTAAGAAAAATGATGTAGGGAAATAAAATAAATAGAAGAAATTTCTGATAAAAAGAAATAAGATATGTTAAAGTTATTTTCTTTTCTTTTTTTCAAATGTAGAAAATATAAAATATATATATTTAATAATAATAAATAAAAGAAATAAAGCATAGATGAATGAATAAAAAAGAAAATACATTTATGATTTAACAATATTTGGATTTCTTTGATTATTGTTAATATCATGTTATTTTTTGTTGTTGATTTTGCGTCACTTTGGAAAAAAAATTACTAATTTTTTTTTTTGTTTTTTTTTTAAAGAATTAACTGAGATGTAGAGAGCTTGTTGATACCATGACTTTTAATTAAAGTCATTTGACCTATGAGAACTTAAGGCTCGAACCTTTTCAAGTCTCAAAATTAATCCTTATTTTCTTTTCTAACTTTTACATTAATCATGGAAACGATAAAGTCAAGATTAATTAATTTTAATTCGAACCTTCCAAGAGTCTTCTTTGCTTTCCTCAATCTCCCTCCCCACAAAAGATTATTATATTATTTGATGATTCAATCTACAAAGACCAAATGTTTAGAAAACATAACGCGTGAAATTCGAAATTTGGAAGGATAAGGAACATGTGAATTATGTTGCGTGGCATGCAACAAGCACAACCACCTTGCTGCACACAAAAATTCAAATGCAAACAGCGTCTTTTCTTTCTCACTTGCCACGCGTTTCTCCCACACGTCATTGGAAACTTCTATTGCATTAAGGAACCATAGCCACCCCAATGAACCTATATATACACATATTGGCTTCCATAGTTTCCATCCAATCACATAACCTTCATCATCCCTTGTTAACTTGATTGTATAAGAAAAGAGCAACTTCATCATCACCATGAGTCACTTCAACAATCAGCAAGAAGCCCCTGGTGAGTTTTTCCTATCTATAATCTATTTCTGAATGATGGGTCGAATTTTTCGTCCATGTTAATTAGTCATGATTTCAGTTTAATTCTCAGTTTTTTTTCTTCAGTAAATAGGATATAATCTATTTTAAATCTTTTATAAAGGTGATAATCTTTCATGGGACAACCAAATAATGTTACAATCAATATTATTACCACTAATCTCATCGTTAAATTGAAAATCTTATCTGACGGTCCTGATTTAATGTATATATATATAGTCTTCTTTCTTCCCTTCCCTCTAAATATACGCTCTCACATCACCTCAACACCCATGAAAGATTGATAACCTTATATGGAACATATATTTCTAATCTAAACTTTTGTTTTTTTTAAAAAAAAATATATGGTTACCTATGTATTTTCTTTTATCCAAATAAATTAACACAAATGAAAATAATGGGGTCATGTTTGCATGCTCATTGCTCAATAAATTTTTTTTTCTACCTTAATTAAATGTCCAAGTTGGTTTTTACATATATAATTAAAGCTTAAGTTGAAATTTCTATTGTTTCCATGTGAATTGTGAAATCTTACTAACTAATATTAATGATATGATATTATGATGCAATAGTATCATATCCCCCAACAGGTCAAGCCTATCCTCCACCAGCTTCATATGTTAGTGCCCCACCACCTATGGGTTACCCTTCTAAGGATGGTCCTGTAGGGTACCCCCAACAAAGCGTTACAGAGCAAACCACAAGTAAGGGTGATGGCTGTAAGCATTTAATCATTCATTCATGTTCAACAATAAACAATCAAGAACATGAAAGGGGATCTTCAGAATTTATGAGTTTCACATAAAGTGTACCTTTCTCCATTAGTGCGGAAGAACTTTGATGGTGGAATACTTTCTCTAAGCCTTAACCCTTTTTCCGTTCTTGTATCTTCTTTGATAGGGATTTGATACAACCTTTCTGGGCAGACTCAGATGGACGCTTCAGACTCCAATAATAAGAAACTGACCATTTCCCCTTAATATAACTGCACCTATCAGCAGTTATTTTTTCTGTAACTTCCCTTAATGTAACTGCACCTATCAGCAGTTACTTTTAAATAACTTCCCTTAATAGTCAAAATTACCATAATGCCCTTTTCATTAATTAAACCAACTGACACATAATATAACACATGAGACAAATAATTTTACATTCTCCCACTTGGCTCATGTCATGAAGTGTCCCTTCATGATTTAATCAACATTCATTATAATGCGCATTTACTAGGCTAAAGGTTCTATACATTGACCTCATCATAATTCATTATTAGAAATAAAATCAACAAGAGTCATGGCGGTTGTATGCTATCAAGTCGGCACAGTCCCTTCCATGTACCACTATATTGACTCTTCTTCCTAACATGATACTTTAATAGGAAGTATACATTATGTCCAACAATAATGTCTTCGTAACGGACCATAAATATTTTCAATATCATCACATATACTTGCATGCATTCATAAATTGAAAATAAGACAATAACAGAAACATATATTCATCAATGAGCTCAGAGTGTCAATACTTAATACATAACAATAATTGTCATCATTCATTAGCTGACATAATGCCCATTCTACATACATGACCAGTAAATGTCTTGGGCGGTAATCCCTTCGTCAAGGGATCAGCTATCATAAGATCGGTGCTAATATGCTCTATAGACACTCTTTGTTTCTGAACCTCTTCTTTAACGGCAAAGTACTTTAATTCCATGTGTTTAGCACCTTTGGAATACTTGTCGTTTTTAGAAAAGAAGACTGCTGCGGAATTATCACAATAAATTTTCAGCAGCTTTTCAATATTGTCGACCAATTCAAGCCCTGAAATAAAGTTCCGTAGCCATTTAGCCTGAATTGTGGCTTCAAAGCATGCCACAAACTCAGCTTCCATAGTGGACGCAGCTATTACAGTCTGCTTCGCACTTTTCCATGATATAGCTCCTTCAGCTAAAAGATACATGTAACCACATGTAGACTTTCTTGTGTCTACGCATCCTGCAAAATCTGAATCTGTGTATCCAATCACTTCAAGGTTGTTAGACCTTCTATAAGTAAGCATGTGACCTTTAGTTCCTTGCAAATATCTCAGTACTTTCTTTGCAGCTTTCCAATGATCCATACCGGGATTACTTTGGTATCTACCCAACATCCCAACTGCAAAGCTAATATCTGGTCTCGTACAAGTCTGAGCATACATTAAACTCCCAACTAATGATGCATACAGAATTGCATCCATTTCTTTTCGTTCCAATTCACTTTTAGGACATTGCATGAGACTAAATTTATCTCCTTTCTGAATTGGAACTGGAGATGATGAGCAGTTTTCCATTCTGAATCTCTCTAGAACTCTATTAATATATGCTTTCTGAGACAAACCTAACAGTCCTTGTGATCTATCACGGAATATTTCTATTCCTATCACATAAGCTGCCTCGCCCATATCTTTCATTTCAAAGTTACTAGAGAGAAACTTCTTAGTCTCATTTAAAAGACCAAGATCATTAGTTGCCAGCAAAATATCATCAACATACAGAATCAATAATATAAACTTGCTCCCACTGATCTTCAGATATATACATCGATCAACAATGTTTTCTTTAAATCCAAAGGAAACAACAGTATCATTAAACTTAAGGTACCATTGTCGTGAAGCTTGTTTAAGTCCGTATATTGACTTCTTAAGTTTGCACACCATGTGCTCTTTACCCTTTTCTATGAACCCCATTGGTTGGTCCATGTACACATCTTCATCTAAATTTCCATTTAGAAAGGCAGTTTTCACATCCATTTGGTGTAACTCTAGATCATAATGAGCCACCAATGCCATAATAATTCTTAAAGAATCCTTCTTTGAAACTGGTGAAAAAGTTTCTTTATAGTCAATGCCATCTTTCTGAGTGAATCCCTTTGCAACAAGTCTGGCCTTGTAACGTTCTAAGTTACCATGAGAGTCACGTTTGGTCTTAAAAACCCATTTACAACCAACTCTCTTACACCCTTCTGGTAACTCAACAAGATCCCAAACCTTGTTCTGTTCCATAGATTTCAACTCATCTTTCATAGCATCTAACCACTTATCACCATTTTCACCATTCATGGCTTGTGAAAACGTTACTGGATCATCCTGAATACCCATGTCAAAATCAGACTCTTGTAGATATACCACATAATCATTAGAAATAGCAGGTCTCTTTTCTCTTTGAGATCTTCTTAATGCTATCTGTTGTGGTTCTTCTACTATGGGTTCATTCGGTTCATTAACAATGATTTCTTCATGAGTAGTGGGATCATTAACTTGTCCTTCATTATTATTGATTGGTTCAATAGCATAAGGAACAATAACTTTACTAGAGCTACAAGTCAATGGAACTTGTATTCTCACTTCATGAATATCCACTTTACGTGGTGTTTCACTCCCACTAACTTCACCATTCTCAATGAACCTTGCATTTCCAGATTCAATAATCCTTGTAGTATGATAAGGACAGTAAAATCTATACCCTTTCGATTTTTCTGGATAACCAATGAAATAACCACTGATTGTCCTTGCATCCAGTTTCTTTTCTTGCGGATTGTAGTATCTAATTTCTGCCTGACAACCCCAAACATGCAGGTGTCTTATACTAGGTTTCCTTCCAGTCCAAAGTTCAAAAGGAGTCTTTGGAACTGACTTACTAGGAACCCTATTCAATACATACATGACAGTTTTTAGAGCATAAGTCCACAATGAAACGGGTAAAGAAGAATTACTTAACATACTCCTAACCATATCCAGTAAGGTCCTATTACGCCTTTCAGATACACCATTCTGTTGCGGTGTACCGGGCATTGTGTATTGAGCACAAATACCACGCTTTTCCAGAAATTTAGCAAATGGGCCCGGATGTTGTCCACTTTCATCATACCTTCCATAATATTCACCACCCCTATCAGACCTGACAATCTTCACCTTTCTGTCTAATTGCCTTTCAACTTCATTAATATAAATCTCCAAAGCATTTGCAGCTTGAGACTTATCATGTAGCAAATAGACATAACCATAACGTGAATAATCATCAATGAAAGTGATAAAATATTTTTCTTTATTGAAGGCATTAACATCAAACGGACCACATACATCAGTGTGTATAATTTCAAGAAGCTGAGTGCTCCTTGTGGCTCCTTTCTTTGTGTGTTTTGTTTGTTTTCCTTTAATACAATCCACACAAACATTTAAATCAGTAAAGTCTAAATCCGGAAGGATTTCATTATTTACCAATCTTTTCATCCTTTCTTTGGAAATATGTCCCAAACGTTTGTGCCACAAGTAAGCGGAACACTCATTAATTAAGGTACGTTTAGTACCAACATTATGATGCAGAGTCATAAGTGTTTCAGCATAAAGATTATCAAGACATAATTTATATAATCCATCACATAAAGTACCATTACCAATCAAATGATTGTGCTTGTACAAACTGAAACTACCACTACCAAATTTAAAAGAGTATCCAGCAACATCAAGTTTGGAAATTGAAACTAAATTTCTAGATATACTAGGTACATAAAGAGTTTCACATAAATCCAAATGATATCCACTGTCGAGAATTAAACGGTAAGTCCCAACAGCTTCCACCGGAACTTTCACTCTATTGCCCATAAAGACAAACTTTTCATTTGGCCTTGTGGTTTGGGTCATAAGGAATCCCTGCATTGTATTAGAAACATGAGTAGTACAACCAGAATCAATCCACCAAGTATTATAAGGAACTTCAGCCAGGTTTGATTCATAACATACATAAGCACTAGGCTTACCTTTCTTTTCGAACCAAGCCTTACGTTTCAGGCAATCCCTTTTGAAATGCCCTTCCTTTTTACAGAAATGACACCTCATCTTTGCATTACTTTCCTTTTTGTGGATTTTAGAAGAAGAGGCCTCATCAACTTTAAGGGGTCCTCCTCCTCCTCCTTTCTTCTCATGCTTCTTACCTTTATTCTTTTCAGCTCCTTGATGCTTTACATAATTGATGGAATGAGCTCCCTGATTCTTAAGTCTGGTTTCCTCCTGAACTAACATACTGTGCAATTCATGCACATTCCATTTGTCTTTCATGGTATTATAGTTCATTTGGAAAGGACCATACTCAGACGGTAATGAGTTCAATACGAACTGCACCAGGAAGTTCTCATCCACATCCATTCCCAATGCTTTTAATTTTGCCGCAATACTTGTCATTTCAATAACATGCTCATGCATAGTACGCGAACCATCAAACTTCATGGTGGTCAGTGTACTCATAAGTGTCCCAGCAAGAGACTTGTCAGCAGTTTGGGAGCGCTCTTCCACAAGTTTCATCATTTCGATGGCACTTTCAGTTTGTGGAAGAGCTGACTTAATGTTGCTTGCTATGCTCATTTTCATGTACATCAAACTTAATCTGTTGGATCTTTCCCAGTTCTTAAAATGGTTCCTTTCATCCTCAGTGCTTTCAGGAGTAATAGCACCAGGTTCCTCTTTCTAAGAGCCAAATCCATATCCATTACCCCAAGGTAAAATTGGATTTGCTCTTTCCATTCGGAGAAGTTCAGCCCATTAAAAACTGCAACAGTTGAGAACATGGAATGTGTGGCAACAGGTACTGCAAGGAATAATATTTAAAACATTAATGCTTTGAGTCATACATGTCACATACTAACATACTTCACAGATTCAAACATACTAACTTCAATGCATATCAATGTTCACCTTTGGGGATCCATTAACATACAACATTAACTATAATGATGCTATATAAATTTCTCATAATTTGGCAATGATGCATACCCCTATCATAAATATTTGTCATCTTTGGATGTCCAAATACGAGGAAATATGCCAACAATACCAACATCCATGTTCATTTTATAAAACAAATAACCAACCTTTGGGTTGATCCCC